>CAUYRH010121629.1:0-24528 GCA_963574655.1 Perodicticus potto | reverse complement strand
ACTTTTTCCAGAATGAAACATCTGAAATCTCCAACCAAATCTAGACTAACTGATGCACACTTGCATCACTTGTTACGACTAGCAGTGACAAATATGGAACCGGATATTGACCATCTCATTAGCCAAAAGCAGGCCCATAGTTCCCATTGAAATACTGGTAAGTTTGTTGATTTAACTTTATTTGTTCTTCATTTTAAATATCGTATTTGTTCCCATTTTATTTTTTTACTTCAAAATAAGGTATGTGGAGTGTGCATAGGAATTTGTTCATAGTTTTTTTTTTTTTTAACTATAGTCCGGCTCGCCAACAGTCTGAGGGACACTGAACTGGCCCCCTGTTTAAAAAGTTTGAGGACCCCTGTCCTAGAGGGACTGACTTGTCTAAGTCCAATTGTGAAAAAGTTGTATCCTATTGTGGAAAAAGTACATAAGTGATCTGTACACCCACATCACTAAGATAGGACAAAAGGTGAGTCCTTTATATGTTTTATGAATGCAAAGGCACCCAGAAGGGAGCTTGTGCTCATAATCAGACATAATACTCCATATGTGGCACAGGGAAAAGTAAAGACCCATATGAATATTAGACCCCCACCACAGTACAATTGAAGCCTGGGTAAAAAACTGAAGAGGAGTCAGAACCCTGAAATCTGAGTGCTAGTCTCAACCTGGGAAATAGTAAAGTCCAGAGAGGTGACTCTGAAGCTTACTGCCTATAGTACCATGTGAGGGTGCTCCAGGAATGGGGAAAGAAACTATAGAACAGATCTGAAATACCTCTATGCCTTAAATTTTATACAAAAGTGATGTAAAGTCGAATGTGAAAAGTGAAAATGTATAATAGAGAACACTTGACACAGTGAGGACTGCAGCAAAAGAAATGTGCTCAAAAGTAGTGAAGGCAGATTGCTCCATAGAGTCAGTGTAACCCCTGGAGCCAGTCTTGCTAATGAATACCAGCTCCTGCATAATGAAGCTGATATTGAGACCCCAAATTGAAATATGTATAGAGTCTCAAAAGGGGGGAATGAGAGAGGATACCCAGGAAGGGTGAGGTCTAGGAGAACAGAGGTCTTCTCAAGGAGACCCCAAGTATACACCTACAGGGTCCTCCCCATGCTGACTCAGCTGTTAGGAATTTGTGAAAACTTAAGTTCCTGGCACCTGATAATTTCCGCTTCCATGAAATCCTGTAGTTCTATGAGGGCTGGAACAGCTTCTCCCACTTGATTCAATGAAAGCGGTACCTGTGGGCTGGAACTTTTTGACTGGAGATAAAAGGGAGAAGACTAAGCTAACTAACAGGAAATGTGGCCATTTTGAATTCTTCAATGCCTTTTGCCCCTCCAGCTGAAATAAAGCCCTTCCTCTTATGGAAATGGTGTTTGGGTGCTCTTTCTCTCCACTGGGCCTTGTCTTCCTGTAATAGTAGTAACCATTTCAAAGCTTCCTTCTGCTCTTGGGACCTGTGGCTGTCCTGGCTTTCTCTCCCTGTCTCTTAATCCCCATTCTGGTTAGCCAGACCTTAAAATTAACATAATGCTTGTGGAATATTTTTTAAGCTTTTAAATGTCAGGGCTAACTGGATGATGGAATGGATTGTAGAGATGAAGAAGAAAAATGTAGATGAAGCAGGGGTAGGTAAGGAGCTACATTACCTGGAAGTGAAGACAGTGAGAGAGATGTAGGCATAATAAATAATCTGCAGCAGGCAGAGGGAATTCAGAATGTCTATTGTACCATTAGTTTATCTTGCTGAACATGTATATTTTCCTTCCAGATTTTGGTACCATAAGGTCACATATGAGGACCAGATGTCAGGTATGTGTTCCCTGTTTTTCTGTTCCAGGTGCAAAAGAATGGTTACTGGTACCAAGACAGTAGAACAAATGAGCAGAACAAGTGGATACATGTATGGAAATTTCAACATTAAATGACTATATGCTCCAGAGAAGGAACACATCTACATTTTCAAGTGGAGAAGACCATGGGTTTAGTAAGATGTTTCCCCTTTATGCTGATTTTCCAATTCTATGTTAACTGGTGTGGAGGTAAAAATATTCATTTTTCCTGGAGAGCGGGCAAACTTCCAAAATGGAGAGTCCTCTGATTTTCTATCCCTGTAAGGCAATTTCCAGAAGTTATCATTGTTTTTGTAAAGTGTGACAGAACTGGTGTAGATTGTACTATGTCAATTAAAATAGATCACTTAACTTGAATGTACTCTCCAAAGGTGTCATTTTGTGGTCTTGGCCATGTCTCCACATTATGGCCTCTCTACCTCTGAGACTCATTTTTGTAGAGCAATCATCAGTTCAGCTTTGGGGAGCCTTCTTCAAATGCCAGCTTTTCTTTCTAGGAAGCCCCCTCTGGTCAATTGGTTCCTGATACTATGGACAAAGGATCTCCTAGTATCATCTTCCCCATCTCTCCTTAGCCTAACTAACAGGGTAAACACAACTTTAAGGGTTTGAGATATGATTGACATTTGTAGTGTATTTCATCCATATGAATTCTGATTAGAAAAGTGTGAGAAATATTTCTCTATGAATTCTCTTATGTACTGAAATGTGTGAGTAGTGGTTATAGGATTTGATACCTTCTTGACATTTGTAGGTGTTTTCTCTGTTATGAACTTTTCATATATAAAAAGGTTTGAGCACAAGTTAAACACTTAAGTTCTTCATATTTGTAGTTTCCCTTCAACATGAATTCTATTGTGTACAGAAAATGTGACTACTGCCATAAGATGTTCCTACATTTCCCCGTTGTAACAATATTTTTCTTGTATGATTTCTCAAGGGCTCAAGACCAGTTAAAACCTTTGCCAAATTATTCACTTCTGTAAGATTTCTCTTCAATATAATTTTCTTATGTGTAGTAAGGTTTGAGCTCCAGTTAAAGGCACTGCCACACTGTTCACATAGAGAAGGATTTCTCTCCAGTGTGATCCTTTTTGCTTAGCAAGTTATAAACACCAGGTAAATGTTGTTCCACATTCCTCATATTTGGAGGGTTTCTCTCTATATGATTTATTTATGTACAGTGAGGTTTGGATGTGAGTTGAATGTTTTGTCACACTGTTCATATTTATAAGGTTTCTCTCCAGAATGAATTTTCTTTTTTTTTGAGACAGTCTCACTTGTCATCCTCAGTAGAGTGCCATGTCACAGCTCACAGCAACCTCCAGCTCTTGGGTTTAGGCTATTCTCTTGCCTCAGGTTCCCAAGTAGCTGGGACTACAGGAGCCCACTGCAACGCCTGGCTATTTTTTTGTTGCAGTTTGGCTGGGGCCAGGTTCTAACCCACCATCCGTAGTAGATGGGGCCGGCACCCTACTCACTGAGCCATAGGCGCTGCCCCAGAATGAATTCGTTTATGTCCAGACATTCATGTACTGATTAAAGGCTTTGCCATATTCTTGACATTTGTAGGGTTTCTCTCCAGAATGAATTCTTCGATGTACAGACAAGTATGAGTACTGGTTAAAGGAGTGGCCACATTCTCGACATTTGGAGGGTTTCTAGACAGAATTAATTCTTTTATGTACAGAAAGGGTTGGGTTCCAGTTACAGGCTTTCCCACATTTGACATTAGTAGTGTTTCTCTCCAGAATGAATTCCTTGATGTTCAGTAAGGGATGAACTAAGGTCAAAGACTTTTCCACACTGTTGACATTTGTACGGTTTCTTTCCAGAATGAATTTGTTGATGTCTAGAAAGGTGTGAGTACTGGTTAAATGCTTTGCCACATTCTTTACATTTGTACGGTTTCTCTCCAGAATGAATTCTTTTATGTACACAAAGGTTTGAGTACTGGTTAAAGGCTTTGCCACATTCTTCACATTTGAATGGCTTCTCTCCAGAATGAATTCTTCTATGTACAGAAAGGCTTGAATCATGCTGAAAGGTTTTGCCACATTGTTGACATCTGTAGGGTTTCTCAATAGAATGAATCATTTGATGTTTAGTTAGGTTTGAATTAAGGTTAAAGACTTTGCCACATTCTTGGTATTTGTAGGGTTTCTCTCCAGAATGAATTCTTTGATGTACAGAAAGGCTTGTGTACCGGCTAAAAGCTTTATCACATTCTTGACATTTGTATGGTTTCTCTCCAGAATGAATTCTTTGATGTACAGAAAGTGTTGAGTATCGGTTAAAGGCATTGCCGCATTCTTTACATTTGTAGGGTTTCTCTCCAGAATGAATTCTTTGATGTACAGTAAGACTTGAGTCATGCTTAAAGGCTTTACCACATTCTTGACATTTGTAGGGTTTCTCACCAGAATGAATTCTTTGATGCTTAGTAAGAGCTGAACTACAATTAAAGGCTTTGCCACATTCTTGACATTTGTAGGGTTTCTCTCCAGAGTGAATTCTTTGATGTACAGAAAGTGTTGAATACCTGATAAAGGCAATGCCACATTCTTCACATTTATAAGGTTTCTCTCCAGAATGAATCCTTTTATGTACAGAAAGGTGTGAGTCATCCTTAAAGGCTTTGCCACATTCTTGACATTTGTAGGGCTTCTCACCAGAATGAATTCTCTTATGTCTAGAAAGGTGTGAGTTCCGGTTAAAGGCTTTGCCACATTCTTGACATTTGTAGGGCTTCTCACCAGAATGAATTCTTTGATGTACAGTTAGGGTTGAACTACAATTAAAGGCTTTTCCACATTCTTGACATGTGTAGGGTTTCTCTCCAGAATGAATTCTTTTATGGGTAGAAAGGTGTGACTTCCGGTAAAAGGCTTTACTACATTCTTGACATTTGTAGGGTTTCTCTCCAGAATGAATTCTTTGATGTACAGAAAGGCTTGAATAATGCTTAAATGCTTTGCCACATTCTTGACATTTGTAAGGTTTCTCTTCAGTATGAATTATTTTATGGCTAGAAAGGTGTGAGTAATATTTAAAGGCTTTTCCACATTCTTGACATTTGTAGAGTTTCTCTCCAGAATGAATTCGTTGATGTACAGAAAGGTGTGAGTACTGTTTGGCAAGTTTATTGCATTCTTTATAATTGTAGGGTTTTCCTTCAGTGTCAATACTGTTATGCCTAAAATCTTTTGATTTGTGGCTATGACATTTATCATAATTTTCACACTTGCAGAGTTTCTCTTCATTATGAAGTCTCTTATGTTTAGACAGTCTTGAGCAAGATTTGAAGACTTTGTTACCTTCTTTACATGTGTACTGTTTTTCTCCAATATGGATTATCTTATGTTCAGGAATGTGTGAGCATAGGTAACAGGCTTTCCCATACTTTTCACATATATAAGTTTTTCCTACAGTATATATCATCTTATGTCTATTTAGATTTGAAAATTGTCTGAAGACTTTCAAACATTTTCTACATTGGAAAATTTTGCTATGGGTATCTGTTAAACACTGGTCACGTCTACTGGAACATCCTTTCTGCTGCTTACACTCATCCACACTTTCCCAGTCTTTCTTTAAGTTAAAATTTTCTGGGCCACACCTTTGATATTGTCTCAGGATTGTCTCTGGGAATAAAATATTTGTGCTCAGCTCTTGCAAATAGTCTTCGGTAGAATGACTGGATATAGCTGAAAGAAATTTAAACAATAACAATATTAGCCACTGACTTTTTATCAGGATTGAGAACATATACATAAAACATTTTATCTGCAAATCATGCCAAGAACATTAGAAACTGGTACACAGGCACTAATTATCTTCAAGAACAATAAGTATTCCATGTATATCTGTATTTATGGGAATTCTAAAAACCAGGTAAGAATTTGCAACACAGCAGGTGAGAAATAGTTATAGAGCCAATATAGAGGCTGAATGGGTTGGCCTATGTTTGTAATATCAGAACTCTGGAAGACTGAGGTGAATGTATCACTTGATCACTTGAGACCAACCTAAGCCAGAATAATACTCCAGGCTAGGTGTGGTGGCTCATGAGCGAAATCTTAGCATTCTGGGAGTCCAAGGTAGGTAGATTCCTGGAGCACAGAGGTTCAAGACCAACTTGAGCAACAGTGAGACCCTGTCTCTAAAAATAGCCAGACATTGTTGTGGACACCTGTAATCCCAACTGCTTGGGAGGCTGAGGGAAGAGAATCACTTGAGCCCAGGAGTTTGATGTTGATGTGAGCTGTGACACCACAGCACTTGACCAAGGTTAACAAAATGAGACCCTGTCTCAAAAAAAGATGGAGAAAAGAGTAAGACCCCATGTCTATCACAAATACAAAAATTAGTTGGGCATGGTGGCACATGCCTGTAGTCCCAGCAATTTATGAGGCCAAGGCAAGAAGATCTCTTCAGCCCAGGAGATTGAGGAGGTTGTGAGCTATGACAATACCACTGACAAAACACTGTACCAAGTGTGACAGAAACTCTGTTCCAAATACAGAAATAAATAAATGAATTTGTGTGTGTATATATATATATATATAAATATATAAATTAGGAAAAAATTAGTAAATATATATAGAGTATATATGTATATCCTTTTATATATAGTATATATATCCTTTTATATTAGTAAACATACATATAGTATATATATACCCTTTTATATATATATATATATATATTCTTTTACATATAAAAAGGGAAAAAATTAGTAAATTAGTAAATAATAATAAAATGAGCAAAATAGAATGAAAAGGGAAGTTTGTCATATTTCCACACCACAGACTTTACCCTATCTGACTACAGCATGGTGTATATCCAAGTAAAATTATAAATTTCAGGCTTGGCACCTGTGGCTCAAGCGGCTAAGGGTTAGCCACATACACCTGAGCTGGCGGGTTCAAATCCAGGCCAGGTCCGCCAAACAACAATGATGGCTTGCAACCAAAAAATAGCCGGGCATTAAGGTGGGTGCCTGTAGTCCCAGCTACTTGGGAGGCAGAGGCAGGAGAATCACTTGATGCCAGGAGTTGGAAGTTGTGTGAGCTGTGATACCACAACACTCTACCCAGGGTGACAGCTTGAGGCTCTGTCTCAACAAAAAAAATAAAAATAAATAAAACTATAAATTTCAGGGGCAGTGTCTGTGGCTCAGCAAGTAGGGTGCCAGCCCCATATTCCGAGGGTGGTGGGTTCAAACCCAGCCTTGGCCGAACTGCAAAACAAAAGAATAGCCGGGTGTTGTGGTGGGCACCTATAGTCCCAGCTACTCAAGAGGCTGAGGCAAGAGAATTGCCTAAGCCCAGGAGTTGGAGGTTGTTGTGAGCTGTGAGATGCCATGGCACTCTACCGAGGGCCATAGAGTGAGACTCTGTCTCTACAAAAAAACAAACAAACAAAAAAAACTATAAATTTCAGCCTTGTTCCCAAAAGGAAAATAGTGACACCAGAGTTAATACTTCTTCTTTCAGGGCCTTTCCAAACAAAGGTTGGTCTCCCATGAATGAGAGTGCCAAAAGAAATGGTGCTATACTTTACAGACAGACTAGAGGTGCTGAAAACAAAAGTAACATATTGTTACAGCAGCAGAGAGACTCCAAGACAACAGACAGTTTCAGGTCTAGAAACTGATGACAAGCTCTTCAAAGGAAATATGGGAAAATGCTTCACCTAGAAAATAACAGCACAATTCCACAGGCAAAACACTGACAGAATGTAATGGTCCTCACTTTCTTACTATAACGTGTCAGAGTCTTGTAGGATAGAGCCATATCACAAAGTTTGTGAAAGGTGACTTTTCTAATTCATAAAAATCAATGAGAGGTTACAACACGTACACAATATTAGGGAGACATGATGGTCTTGTTCAGGCTGGTCTCAAACCCATGAGCTCAAGCAATCCACCCACCTCGAAACCCCAGAGTGCTAGGATTACAGGCATGAGCACCATGCCTGCCTGGCCTTTCAAAAATTATCTTCAAATTACACAAATGTTCCATACAAACATTATAGTCACCAATAAATATGTGTTAAAATTAAGACAGGTTGCATAACTATTCACCTACAGGATAAACAACCATTGTCCAACAACCATGAGAAAATGTACTATTCATAAACCAAGTATGCGTAACACATAGGCAAAGAGAAAAATAAAATTTCCAGTAGACATGTGGTTGATTTATATTTAACTTTTGTTCTCAATGTCTTAAAGTATACAGAGTTGAATACTGTCATACAAAATTATAATATATAAACTGTCCCAGAGTTACTCATAGATAGGAAACTGATATTTTTTTTTGAGACAGAGCCTCAAGCTGTTGCCCTGGGTGTGGTGTCATAGCTCACAGCAACCTCCAACTACTATTGGGCTCAAGTGATCCTCTTCCCTCAGTTTTTCTATTTTTTTAGTAGAGATGGGGTCTCTACTTTTTGCTCAGGCTGGTCTGAACTTATGAGCTCAAGCAATCCACCATAGGATTATAGGCGTGAGCTACCACGTCTGGCCTATAAATTGTATTTTATTTATTTATTTTTTTGAGACAGAGTCTCACTATGTCACCCTAGGTAGAGTGCCGTGGCATCTCAGCTCACAGCAACCTCAAACTCTTGGGCTTAAGCGTTTGTCCTAACTCAGCCTCCCAAGTAGATGGGAGTACAGGTGCCTACCACAACATCTGGCTATTTTTTGGTTGCAGCTGTCATTGTTGTTTAACAGGCCCTGGCTGGGATTGAATCCGCCACCTTCAGTGTATATGGCTGGCACCCTACTCACTGAGCTATGGGAGGCGAGCCTATGTTTTCTATTTTAAATATTTTTATTTTTGTATTTCCTACATAGAAAAATATGTAGGAAAATTATATTATGAATATTTTGTAAGTAATAGTACATTTACTTACAATTTCCCATTTTCCCTATGCATGTATCTCTTGACAAATTTTGAAATATCCTGTATAGGTATAAACTACAAATGAAATTGAGGTAAGGTTACCTACTTTAAAAAGTTAAAAGGAGGCAGGGAGTAGTGGCTCGAGTCTGTAATTCTAACCCTCTGGAGGGTACAACCAAGTGGATGGCAGGAGCTCACTGACATTTTTCAAAGACGAAATATACATGGCAAATAAGCCATTTATTTGAAAAGATGTTTAAAGTATTATTATTAGAGAAATGCAAAGTGAAATCACAATGAAGTATTACATCATACTCAGAATGAACACTAAAAAAAGTTTGTCATGAATACTGAGAAAGTGGACACTATTTTGTGGGGGAAGGGTTCAGAGTCTTAAGTTGTTGCCCTGGGTAGAGTGCCGTTGTATCACAGCTCAAGCAACCTCAAACTCTTGGGCTTCAGCAATCCTCTTGTCTCTGCCTCCCAAATACCTAGGACTACAGGTGCCTACCACAACACCTGGCTATTTTTTTTTTTTTTTTTTTGGCTATTTTTTTTTTTATGGTTATAGTTGTCACTGTTGTTTGGCGGCCCAGGCTGGATTCAAACCCACCAGTTCCGGTATATGTGGCTGATGCCCTAGCTACTTCAGCTACAAGCACTGAGCCAGAAGTAGACACTTTTTAAAATGTTGTTGAGGAAAAATGTTTGAGACACTATTAAAATGTATAAAGCTTTCAAAGGAAACTAAAGTGAAAGGTCATTATTTGATCCAGCAATCTCATGGCTGGATATATATTCAAAATATACACTACAGAATAGGGAAGAAACATGTTCTCACTCACATTCATTGCACCATTATTCATAAAATGGAAGACATCATCACCAGGTGTAGTGGCTTACACTGCGATTCTAGCACTCTGGGAGGCTGAGGTGGGTAGATAGTTGGAGCTCAGGAGTTTGCCACCAGCCTGATTAAGAGCGAGACCACGTGGCTCGGCACCGGTGGCTCAATGGGCTAAGGCACCTGCCATGTACACCTGAGCTGGCGGGTTCGAATCCAGCCTGGACCCGCCAAACAACAATGACGGCTGCAACCAAAAAATGGTCGGGCGTTGTGGCCGGTGCCTATAGTCCCAGCTACGTGGGAGGTGGATGCAAGAGACTCACTTGAGCCCAGGAATTGGAGGTTGCTGTGAGCTGTGATGCCATGGCACTCTATCCAGGGAGACAGCTTAAGGATCTGTCTCAAAAAAAAAAAAGAGCAAGACCGTGGCTCTACTAAAAATAGAAAAAGTAGCTGAGTGTTGTAGACCTGTAGTCCCAGTTACTTAGGAGGCTGAGGCAAGAGGATTGCTTGAGCCCAGGAATTTGAGATTTTGGGGAGCTATGACACCACCACATTCTTCTCAGGACACTCTACCCAGGTTGACAAATTGAGATTCTGTCTGGAAAAAGAAAAAGCCCAGAGGTATAAGCAACACAGATGTCAAAATATGTGGCATGTACAGACAATGCAGTATTATCCAGCAGTAAAACAGAAAATCTTCCCACATCTAAGGATAAAGATAAACCTTAAGACTATCGTGTTAACTGAAATAAGCCAGAACAATGTGACAGTACATGGTTACACTTAATATGATGGATCTTAAGGAGTGAAACTCATAGAAACAGAAAGCAGAACAAAGTCTGACAAAGACTGAAGAGAAGGTAAAATGAGCAGAGGTTATGGAAAAAGCACTGAGTATTACTTTTCCAAGATGTAAAGATCATAGAGGTCTTGTGCATAACAATGTAAATAAATACACTTAATACTACACAAACACACTCAGAGAGATTGAAAGTGGTATATTGTGTTTTTGCCAAAATTAAAATTGAAATGGGATAACTAAAATAATCACAAAGTTTCTCAAATATTACCTGAATAATAAAAAAGCTTTTTCCTCTCAAAAAAGAGAATATAGATTCATCAATAAACATATGTCAAGAGTAAGGCTATTTCCATGACTTTTAACCTAGACAGCACAAAACAACCACTGAATGACCCAGGAAAAGAAAATATTCAAGATAAGCCATAAACAAACTTGGGGCAGGGCAGTGCCTGTGGCTCAGTGGGTAGGATGCCAGCCCCATATACGGAGGGTGGAGGGTTCAAACCCGGCCTGGGTCAAACTGCAACAAAAAAATTGCCGGGCCTTGTGGCGGATGCCTATAGTCCCAGCTACTAGGGAGACTGAGGCAAGAGACTCGCCTAAGCCCTCAGCTGGAGGTTGCTGTGAGCTGTGACGCCACAGCACTCTACCAAGGGTGATAAAGTGAGACTCTGTCTTAGAAACAAAAAAAAAAAAAGAACATTTATAAGTAAAATAAAAAAATGAACTTTGTAGACTGCGATAAGTCATAATATGTAAAATAAACATTTTGGAAAAATTAAAATATAATATAGATATGGATTGAGGAAAGTGATGAAAAATTGGCTGACTTCTTTTTGCCCACAGTAAACTAGAACTTTCAAGTGAGCTATTTATTTATTTATTTATTTATTTATTTATTTATTTATTTATTTTGAGACAGAGTCTCACTCTGTTGCCCTCGGTAGTGTGCTCTGGCATCACAGCTCACAGCAAACTCAAACTCCCAGGCTTAAAGGATTCTCCTGCCTCAGCCTCCCAGTAGCTAGGCCTACAGGTGCCCACCACAATGCCCAGCTATTTTTTGTTACAGTTGTCACTGTGGTTTTAGCTGGCCCAGGCTGGATTTGAACCCCCCAGCCTTGGTGTATGTGGCTGACGCCATCACCACTATGCTACAGGTGCCAAGCCTCAAGTGAGCATTTTAATAAATATGGAATGCCTACTTATTCTCTAAATTACTTCTTACAAAACTTGGAATTCTAACACATAGTTCTGAATATTTAGATTTAAAATTTCAGAAAATTGAATACAGAATAAAATGGAATGTGGAAAAAATATACAAACAGACAGTAAAATCAGCGAGACGGTAGAATAGAAGTCCCATGTTCATGTATTCCTCCCATGGTAACAAAAATCTGGGAGCCATCTATGAGGAAAAATGCTTTAATGACACCCAACACAGAGACTCACACCTGCCATCTCACCTACTTAGAGGCTGAAGTGAGAGGATCACTTTAGATCAGCAGTTTGACACCAGTGAGGTACCATCTCACAAAAAGTAATTTTAGGAGAGCTTTAGGATCCAGGGAGGAGGTTGCAAAATTCTCCTAATGCCCTTAAAGAAGGTCATTTACAGAAGGCAGACCCTCATTTACTTGGCAAACTAGAGGACCTCTGGTCTTGGTTACTGACTGGAGAATAACCTGCTCAACTTTATCTCATTGAGAATTCTAAAGTGACTACATGGGCCTCTCCAACCCATCCGGAGACCTGGAGGGAGATGCACACTTGTGACCATGCAGACAGGCCTGTAGGTCATGGCACTGTGTGTGTATGTTTCTGTTTTGATTTTTTTTTTAAATTTTTAATTACCTTTTTTTTTTTTTTTTGAGACAGAGTTTCACTTGTCACTCTCAGTAGAATGCCTTGGCGTCACATCTCACAGCCAACCTCAAACCCTTAGGCTCAAGTGATTCTCTTGTCTTAGCCTCCTGAGTAGCTGGGACTACAGGTGCTCACCAGAATGCCCAGCTGTTCTTTTTGTTTGTTTGTTTGTTTTTAGAGATGCGGAGTCTTGCTCTTGCTCAGGCTGATCCCAGAACCTGTGATCTCCAGCAATCCACCTGCCTCGGCCTCCCAGAGTGCTAGGATTATAGGCGTGAGCCACAGTGCCCAGCTGTGACTATTTCTATGAATTTACACATATATACACACAGTAGAACCTCCATAGTTGTCCATCTCCCTACATTGACCACCTCCTCAAGTTGACGCGATTTTCATAGACCAGATATCCACCACTTGTGTGTATTGGTACAGCAGGCATAGTTCCTTATGCTAATCACCTCTGTATGTTCACAAGCTTGTTACAGTCCCTTGAGTGGTCAACATACAGAGGTTCTGTTGCGTGTGTGTGTGTGTGTGTGTGTGTGTGTGAATAACACAGTCCTGATAAGCATATCCATAAGCCAGAGAGAATTATAAAATAATAGTTATTTTATAACAACACATATGTTAATATATCCTCAGGAATACTCTAAACTTCCCAATGACATAGTATGTTTAAGAAATGTAGCTACCAGAAGTGGGGTCTCATGCTTCTTATCCTATCACTCAGGGAGGCCAAAGTGGGTGGACTGCTTGAGCTCAGGAGGTCAAGACCAGCCTGAGCAAGAGGGAGACACCAATTCTACTAATAATTGTAAAACAAGCCATATGTAGTGGAGGGCGCCTGTATTCCCAGCTAGTTGGGAAGCTGAGGCAGGAGGATCACTTGAGCCCAAGAGTTTAAGATTTCAATGAGCTATGATGCCATGGCACATGACTCTGGGATTTCTGAACCAAATACTAATATCACCACTTTACGCAGATATTTTGGATATGATGCTAAAGAAATAAAAAACTTTTTTCAGACACAATCTCATTCTGTTGCCCAGGCTAGAATGTCATAGGATCAGCCTAACTTAAAACAACTTCACACTCAGTGGATTCAAGCAATCCTCCACCCTCACCTCCCACACACCCCCAGTAGGTGGAACAATAGGCAACCATGACAATGCCTACCAAATTTTCTATTTTTACTAGAGACTGTGTCACAATTTTGTTTTGGCTGGTCTCACATTCCTGAGCTCAAACAATTGTCCCACCTTGGGTCCGAGAATGCTAAGATTACAGGTGTGAGCCCTCTACACTGGAGCAGCCCATATAGCCTATAGCTAGTAGGGGTGAGTTATAAGAAACACCTGCATAGCTCAATATTGGAACAACTTGGTGAAAAGGGCATGGGGAGGGATTTAGCTCTCCTAACAAGCATGAAAGAGCTCGCAAGACGAGAGCATTAGTGGATTGGCAGTCTCTGCACCTGTGGTTAAGAGTCACGAGATCACCTCTATATTAGACTATAGAGGAGAAGGCAGTCGGGAGCGTATGCGCCTTCTATCACTACCACTCACTACTCTGTTGCTTCTCCGGCCTGCAGAACGCCGCTGGCGTCTCTCTGTGAGAGGTTGCTAAGCTCTATTCTTCTAAGACTGCTTCTCTCTCAACGACCATCTTTCTCTCTCTCTCCCTTCTGCTAAAGTAAATAGCCCTCAGGCACCTAAGAGCAATTGTTCCTGAGCAAGATAACAGCATATTAGTCCACAGATAAGCAGGGGGCCAGAGACCTGGCCTGTCCCAGGCCCTGACAAGTGGTGTCCAGGAAGGGAGCCCGACACTACACCCAAACTAAAGAATACTAAAAAAATACTCAAAAATACACAAGTATCTTATGTATCTTAAATGCAATGGAAGAGTAGTCACATCCTGCAGTGACATGTAAGCCTTAGAAAATTCTTGTATTCTCACTGTAACCTAGAAGAAATATCACTGAAAAGTAAAGTCCTTCTGGAAATTAAAAACAAGAACAGACATAGTGGCTCACAAATATAAACCTAACATTCTAGGAAGCCAAAGTGGGAGGACTGCTTTAGCTCAGAAGTTTAAGACCAGTCTCAGTAAGTGGGAGACACCCTCCCTACTAAAAACATAGCAAAATCTTTAGCCAGGCATTGTGGAGAAATCTATAATCCTGGCTATTTGGGAGACTGAGATAGAAAAATGACTTGAACCCAGTAGCTTGAGGTTGCTCTGTGCTAGGCTGATGCCATGGCACTGTAGTGTGAGGCAAGACAAGGAAACTCTGTGTCAAAAGAAAATATAGCCAGGTGTCATGGTGGGCGCTTGTAGTCCCAGCTACTTGGGAGGCTGAGGCAGGAGAATCGCCTAAGCCCAAGAGCTGGAGGTTGCTATGAGCTGTGATGCCACAGCGCTCTACTGAGGGCGACAGAGTGAGACTCTGTCTCTAAAAAAAAAAAGAAAGAAAAGAAAAATTAAAAAATAATAAAAATAGGAACAGAGGTGCCCTTCAGTAAAAATAACAGAAAGCTAAGCTTCTAAGAAATCTTGTCCATTGCAGCTGAACTTCCATAATCACATTTTACTGTTTGGTTTTCTCCTTGAACTTTGGATCTCTCACCAGTGTTTCATTCACTTCAACATACCTGGGTAATTGACTACTCTCTGGTGTGTCTTCACCTTCCAGGGTTCTTTGCTTTCCTCCAGACAGGTGATGAGGTCTGGCTTAGAGAGAGTAAGACCTGTTGTATTAGAAAAAAGAAACATGACTCTCATTGGGAATCTCCGATTGGCAATCTAATACCTTGCTAAAGTAGAGAAAAGAACATTTTAGAAAATCCTGAAGTAATATTCCCCAAATAGAGGTTCCTACAAGAACCTTTGGAATCTTTAAAAAGTATTTAAAGTAAGATGATTTTTAACTCCACTATGCAGTACTAATGAAATAAAATTTGGTGCTAGAAATCAGACTTAAAGGTATGGGTAACAACCTATGCCAACAAATTTCTGAAATTATCATTTATCTAGTGAGGTATATAAATCAGCTCAAAAAACAGTAAGATTAATGCCATAAAGCATCTGCAATACTTCTTCTGTATCAAGAAATTCTTAAGTTTTCCTTAGAAACAAGAATCTGAAATTAATGCAGTCAAAGAAACTCCCTAACAACCTTGTACAGGGAAGGAATATGAAATGTTAGTGTAGACAAGAAAGGTATTTTAAGTTATCCTCACCTAGGAAGACCAGGTTTCTGTAGTTCTCTAACATGACATCCCAGTACAAATTCTGCTGAGCAGGGTCCAGGCAGGCCCACTCATCCATAGAGAATTCTATAGACACGTCTTTGAACGTCAACAGTGCCTGAAAAACAAACATCCTTACCAAAAAGCCAATGGGATATTGAATTTTACTTTTTTGTTACATGAGTGGAGAACGCTTGCTGATTTATATGAGCAACTGGAATTATGTAATAAGTATGGAAGAGATATATTCCCTCATGATTCTCTAACTGAAGAAAGGGGATGGGATAACATCCAGAAAACCAGTGTAAACACTATGCTTATTTTTTTTTTTTTTTGGTTTACACAGTAAAAATAAAAGGCCACCAATACAGGGATGTATTCTTTTTGCCTTATTTACATAATACAGTATTAACTGTGTATATTTTTAACTTAAAATGGCATGGTGAGTTAAATAGTATCTTAAAATTTCAATGTGTAGGCAGTGCCCATAGCTTAGTGGGTAAAGGTACCAACCACATACACCGAGGTAGGCCTGCCAGTTCAAACCCAGCCCAGGCCTGCTAAACAACGATAACTGCAACAAAAATAATAGCTGGGCATTGCGGCGGGCACCTGTAGTCCCAGCTATTTGGGAGGTTGAGGCAAGAGAATCACTTAAGCCCAAGAGTTACAGGTTGCTGTGAGCTGTGATGTCACAGCACTCTACCAAGAGCAACATAGTGAGACTTTGTTCCCCACCCCCCAAAAAGTCAATGTGTACAAGTAGGAACTGGATCTGATCTTGATAAAAATGCAGGTATTTATTCAGAAGCCATGGCGTGAAGATTCAATTTCTACATTATAAACAAGCTCAACAGGAATGCCAATGCTTCTATTCTATGATAATATTTTCTCAAATATGCAGTGAGCTGCATGTAGACACTGGATTTATCCCAGTTGATTTCTGAACCAGTAAACAAAGAAGACAGCCTTTTGTTTGTGTACATTAGTTGATAATCTCCCCAAAGTATTTACTAACAAAACAGAAGATATCTTGAACTCTGTAATGGAATACATATCAAAGAACACCGTAACTGAGTGAATAAAATTAACATAAATTGTAATAGCCCAATTAATATAAGGTGCTGATTCACAAATGCAAACACAACATCACTGCTATGACAGTACTGGCCAGAAAAAGTAAGTCATAATCTGCTAAATGCCATTAAAAAAAAAAAAAAACCTTGAGAAAGAAAGCTCAAGGTACAAATATCTGCCATGTTTTCTAATCTCTAATTGTGTCTTTAAATAGTCATTTTTAGCATCCTAAAAAGCAAGTCCTTTCTTTCTTTTTTAAAGCAAGTCTATTTGAATTATTCTGGTTTTCAGAACTTTGAGTTAAGTTAGGAAGTTAATGCCCTCTTATTTCAAAGTGCACGTACTTCATCTTATCCTCCATAGAGCTAATGGAAATTCTAGATGGAACCAAAACAGTACACATTTCCTTACTTTGCTAATATCTAATGACTCAACCTCATCCACAAAGGTAATCTTAGGTATCCACGTTTTCCCATTTTCCAAAGGCAAAAAAGGAAGTTTTGCAGTATTGTACAACTTTTTTTCATAGAACATGAATTTACAGTGTGAATTTTGCAGGGCAGATGAGAAGCCTGGATGGAAAGAATAGAGAGAAGGCTCTGCTATGTAGGTAGGGGAGAAGGATTTTTCAGAGCCTCTTGACTATTGTAAGAAAAGGGCAGAAGAGTATTTGAAATAAACTCATGAGGCAGGAACATCATAAGTAGAGAAATAAAGGTCTGTAAATTCTAAGAACATGATATTGCAGGAAATAAAGTGGGCACATCTTTATGGACCTTGAACACATCTACCCAAGAAGCAATTATTTCTTTCTCTTTCTCCTCCTTCCCTTGATTTCCTTCTCAGTCAAGATTACCTGCATATATTCCACCTGAGTCTTGATAATATGGCTTTAAAGAAACCTGCATACCTCCTTCACCTGCTACCACTATATCCACAGGCAGAGGGACCTTGAAGTACAGAAAAAAATTCACCCTTTCCTGTTCTTTTTTTTTTTTTTTTTTTTTGAGACAGAGCCTCAAGCTATCACCCTAGGTAGAGTGCTATGGCATCACAGCTCACAGCAACCTCAAACTCCTGGGCTTACGTAATTCCCTTGCCTCAGCCTCCCAAGTAGCTGGGACCACAGGCACCTGCCACAACGCCCAGCTGTCTTTTGGTTGCAGCCGTCATTGTTGTTTGGCGGGCCCAGGCTGGATTCGAACTCACCAACTCAGGTGTATGTAGCTGGCACCTTAGCTGCTTGAGCCACAAGCACTGAGCCCTTTCCTGTTCTTTATCACAGGAGAGAGTCAGGAAGAAGGAGGTTCCACATAAAGACCCACGCATGAGTTTCTTATTTCCTGGACTCCTGTGCCCTCCCCTGCCAGCAATTTCTAATATGAAAAAGGGAATATGGGCCCTCTGACCTCTTTCTGGAAAAAAAAGTAAATAAACTCCGCTGTCTTAAATGTATCTAGAAACCTTCTTGCTTGACACTGGCCTAACCTTAGTATCACATGGGAGAACTTAATTAAAATCATATGGGTGACACAACCCAGAGTAATAAAATTTGTGGGCAGAAGAATCACAGATGATGGTGCTTCTTCAAACTGCCCATGGATTCCTAACCGGAAGCCTGGGCAAGGACCAGCTAAGCATCACCTCTCAGGGTTTAAAATGCATACAAGTCATTTTCTATTATGCCCACTCTAAGTATGTGATTCTGCCACAGCATCAGTTACTCCTATCTTCAAGTAAATAATCACTTTATTTATACAATACTTATTTATGTGCTTGCTTAAGAAATTTAGGAAGAAGGCCAGGCGCAGTGGCTCACTCCTGTAATCCTAGCACTTGGGAGGCCAAGGCAAGTGGACTGCCTGAGCTCACGGGTTCAAGATGAGCTTGAGCCAAAGCGAGGCCTTGTCTCTAAAAATAGCTGGGCATTGTGGTGGGTGCTTATAGTCCCAGCTACTCAGGAGGCTGAGGCAAGAGAATTGCTTGCGATGAGTTTGAGGTTGCTGTGAGCTCTACAGCACTCTACCAAGGGTGACAAAGTGAAACTCTGTCTCAAAAAAAAAAAACAGAGAAAAGGGCAGCTCCCGTGGCTCAAAGGAGTAGGGCACTGGCCCCATATGCCAGAGGTGGTGGGTTCAAACCCAGCCCCGGCCAAAAAAAGAAAAAGAATTTCAGGAAAGCTTTTGAGCCATTAACTGTAGAACCAAAATTGCAGAACTCCCCATGAAGAAAACTAGTGAGCCGTTAACTCCCATTTCTGTTTTGGTCTAGAACAAATCAGCCAGACTGCCAGATGGCAAGAAACCATTTCAATAAAATGTGAAGACATAGAAACCTTCCTATGTGTAGACATAGAAACCTTCTACACATAATTTCCCAATCTCCTTTCCCCATTCACTATCTTTTCATCAGCTGAGGAACATCAGGTAGGGTTTGCAACAGTAGTCAGCCATCTGCTCATGTTGCCTTGAATAATCTGCTTTTTCTTATACCAACTCTTGCATTGTGACATTGACTTTTCTTTTCTTTTTTTTTTTTTTTTTTTTTTTGCAGTTTTTGGTCGGGGCTAGGTTTGAACCCGCCACCTCCAGCATATGGGGCCGGCGCCCTACTCACTGAGCCACAGGCGCCACCGTGACATTGACTTTTCATGAGTGAATAGTGAACCTAGTGTTTGTTTAAAATTTTGCAGGTTTTGAGTGACTGTATGAAGTGGCTTCTTTAACAATTCCCTTTATAGCTACTGTTACTCCTTCTAGACTAGAGGAGGACTCTGCTAGAGAAAGCAAACACAGCACAGAGTTCCTTCTGTTCCCCACTTTGTAACAACATAAATACCTTTGGTTCAAGGAAGACCATCACTCACTTGAAAAATGACATGGCTTGCTGGCACTTAAAAGTTTCTAGTGGTCAAAGAAGGCAGCAATGTCTGAGGAAGGACCTGGACTCAGAATTTGGACCTGCAGATTTGGGTCTTGCACACATGGGGATGCAGCTGGTGCCTGTATACATTCACGAGAATTATGGAAACAAAAAAAATGGGAACATTCTCATGTGTACTCAATTCACAACTTGCACTCCAGGTTGAGCTTCAGTATCATACTCTCTGGATCAGGTACAGGTCTAGAGATATCAGGATAAAATCTAAAGGTTGTCCTGAAAGTCATCACACATAGGGAAAATTGAAAATTGTAGCTAAAAATACCTTTAGAAAATACTCATTGCAAAATTTTACAAAGAGAAGAAGGAAGGGGGTGGAGCAAGATGGCAGACCAGAAGCATCGTTCAGCTGAGCTCTTCTGGTATAGAAAAAAAGAGAACTCAGCCATACCCAGCATGTGGACCTTACCCAGAGTCATAGCTCAGGGAGAATGATTTAGCGGTGTGCTGGATACAGTGTGTGATCTGGAGCAGTGGAAATCTAACACATTAGGCAAGTGATTGGAGACTGAGAGATTGGCTGGCCCCCAACAGAGCTCAGGGAAGGAAGGAAGCTTTTCCTCAGTTTTTGGGTTTTAGGGGAAACTGCATGTAGAGTGGAAAGCTTCGAAGAGTGAGTGGACTCCAACAATATACAGCAGCCATATTTGAATACTGGTTGGACTAGATTTGCCATCAGATTGGTGGCTGGCAAGGCAGCCACACTGGGAAGGTCTGGGTTGCCAGGGGGCCTCCATTGTGGGAAGATGGTGAAAGGTCATGAGGATGGGCCTCTTATCAGGGGCCTAAAGTATGGTCCTCTTAATTCCATCCGCTGGGATCAGAACTACACTCTTGGGACTCCCACATCCCAAGGGAACTGGTGTCAGGATGCACTGTGAGACCTACCTGGGAGATTCTGAAGACCTTTAAGATCTCATCCCAGGCTCAGCACCCACAGCACAGTGGTTATGGCATCAGTCACATACACCAAGGCTGGCAGGTTCAAACCCAGCCCGGGCCTGCCAAACAAGAATGACAACTACAACAAAAATAGCCAGGTGTTGTGGTGGGCGCCTATAGTCTCACTACTTGGGAGGCTGAGGCAAGAGAATCGCTTAAGCCCAAGAGTTTGAAGTTGCTGTGAGCTGTGATGCCACCACACTCTACCAAGGGTGACAAAGTGAGACTCTGTCTCAAAAAAAAAAAAAAAAAATAGTAGCCAGGAGTTGTGGTGGGTGCCTATAGTCCCAGCTATTTGGGAGCTGAGACAAGATAAATCACTTTTAAGCCCAGCAGTTTGAGGTTGTTGTGAGCTGTGACACCATAGCACTCTACTGATAGAGACATAGTGAGACTCTGTCTCAAAAAAAAGAAAAAAAAAGATCTCAGCCCATAGGGATGTGAAAGCTGAAGGAATAATCAGGCAATCACTGAGGACAACTAACTTAGGAATAAGGACCACAGAAGTTGCTGGTTGTGTTCTCCATCTTCTAAAAAACCACAGTGCCACCTGGAGTCCTAGCGACATATACATTCCTTTTTTTTTTTTGAAAGAGTCTCACTTTGTCATCTTCAGTAGAGTGCTGTGCACCATAGCACACAGCAACCTCAAACTCTTGGGCTCAAGCGATTCTCTTGCCTCAGGCTCCAAGTAGCTGGGACTACAGGCACCGGTCACAATGTCCAACTATTTTTAGAGACAAAGTCTCACTCTCACTCTCACTCAAGCTAGTCTTGAACTTGTGAGCTCAGCAATCCACCTACCTCGGCCTCCCAGAGATTACGGTTGCCCGGACTATATTCCTAATATATTCCTATTAAAGTTGGTCTCTTCTAGCACATACATCTATCTTATCTATATATATACAGATAAATTCTTTAAATATTTTTTTCTTCTTTTCTGTTTCTGAGGTTGCTGCTATTTTTGGATATTTCAGCATGTTTTGTTTTATTGTGTTATATCTTTTTTTTTTGCTAATTTGATTTGTTGGTTCTATTCTTAAATTCCATTTTTACTTTCATCAAGGGCAAGGGCTCCTGTATTTTTGGTCATGGTATTTTAGCCTCATTTATTCTCTCATTTAATAAAGACACTTTTCTCATCTTTCCCACGTAATTTGCTTGTGTGACAGCCAAGATATCATCTTTTTTTTTTTTTGTCTTTCTTTCCTCTTTCCCCTTGTCTGTCTCTCCTTTATTTGATACAACTGTATTTTTAATTTTTTTTCTTTTTTTGCAGTTTTTGGCCAGGGCTGGGTTTGAACCCGCCACCTCCGACATATGGGGCTGGCACCCTACTCCTTTGAGCCACAAGCACTGCCCCTAATTTTGTTTTTTTTTTACACAGAGTCTCCCTTTGTCACCCTTGGTAGAGTGCCATGATGTCAAGGCTAACATCAACCTCAGACGCTTGGGCTCAAGTGATCCTCTTGCCTCAGCCTCCCGAGCAGCTGGGAATACAGGCACCTGCCAAAATACCTGGCTATTTTTAGAGACGGGATCTCACTCTTGCTTAGGCTGGTCTCAAACCTGTGAGCTCAAACAATCCACCCACCTCAGTGTCCAAGAGTGCTAGGATTACAACAATTGAGGTAAAGATTCACCCAACAATCTTTTCTTAGCTAGTTGTGAACTTAGAAAGCTCTGTAAAATGTGTAAATAAATTGTTCACCACTGGTCAAGACTTTCAGGAATGCCTAAACAACACAACATTAACCCTGAACCACTTTGCTGAATGGTGCTATTGAGTATCAAAGTAAAAAGCTCAAATCCGTCTGCAGAAAGTGAAATTTCTTGATTTTCAGCTAAAGCCTGGATAAGGCAGCCTATTAACAAATAGAAAATAAATTAATATTACATATTCCAACCCCTGCAATAGCTTCAGGGATTTCTAGATATGGCAAGTTTCTGCCAGGTATGGATTCCTAACTATGGCTTAACTTTTTTTTTTTTTTTGAGACAGAGTCTCGCTATGTCATCCTCGGTACAGTGCTTTAGCGTCACAGCTCACAGCAACCTCAAACTCTTGGGCTTAGGAGATTCTCTTGCCTCAGCCTCCCGAGTAGTTGGGACTACAGGCACCCACCACAATGCCCAGCTATTTTTTGTTGCAGTTTGGCCAGGGCCGGGTTCAAACCCACCACCCTTGGTATAGGGGGCTGGCGCCCTACCCACTGAGCCACAGAGCCACCCTATTGCTTAATTTTTAAACACTCGCATGAGACCTTGAAAATACAGGAAAATGACGACTATATTAAACTAAGGAGTGTGACAAAGCCCTGCAGAAACTAAAACAAAGTCTCTCTAAGGCCTATGTTCTTGGCCTGCCTGAGTTTTTTCCATACTTGCATAAAAGACAGGGGACAGGACTTTGGGCTTGAAGTACTAATACAAAAAAAATGGCACCATTCCCAGACCAATTGCATGTTTGTCTAAACAATTAGACTTTACAGCTACAGGGTGGCCTTCCTGTCTTCAAACCCTGGCTGTGACATGTGATCTTTCAAAAGAAACTGAAAACTTCACCTTGAGACAACTGAGTATGGTTAATGTCCCTCATCAAGTCTTGTTCCTATTTCAAAAAAGAAACTTCTAGTTAATTGCAGGTAGGATGAGAAAAGGTATCAAGCATATAACGTAATAAAAAACCCTGTAATATGGTTACAACTGACAGGTGGACTGAACCCAGACACTCTATGTCGTAACCTTAATCAAGAACCAAAAGAACATCAATGTCTAGAGCTAATTGAACAAAGTCTTTTCTAGCCAAGGAGACCTGTCAAGCAACACTTCTGAAGAGGTAGACTGGACTCCGTGTATACACAGAAATAGTTATATTGAAAAAGGAATGAGAAGAGCAAGTTATACAGTAGTGGCTACAGAAAAGCTGGCAGAAATGAAAGCTCATCCACCACTGACTTTGGCCCAAGATATGAATGAAGAAATAGGCTCGGCAAAAACTAGACAGCCTCTCCTGGAGGAAACACCAAGATAAGAAGGAAGAAATAGGCTCGGCGCCTGTAGCACAGTGGTTATGGCACCAGCCACACACACTGAAGCTGATGGGTTCGAACCTGGGCCAGGCCAGCTAAACAACAATGACAACTGCAACAAAAAATAGCCGGCATTGTGGTGGGTGCCTGTAGTCCCAGCTACTTGGGAGGCTGAGGCAAGAGAATCATTTAAGCCAGAGAGTTTGAGGTTGCTGTGAGCTCTGAGGACATGGCACTCTACCGAGGGCAACATAGTGAAACTCTGTCTCAAAAAAAAAAGAATGAAGAAACACAATTCCCAGTCATCTTCCTCTTGAGACTATACATGGCTGTGTGTTCACCCGAGAACCGGGTCCCTTTTTGATGAAATAAAAACGTATATGTTTATTTAGCCCCAAATGTCATAAATATGTCTGATTTCTGTCTTACTAGAAGTACTTACATAGAATAGGTATTTATTTCATTCCTAATGGAGATGGACATCCCACTAGAACTTAGAAATTTCAGGGCTGGCCCGGTGGCTCACGCCTATATCCCAGCACTTGGGTGAACTGCCTGAGCTGACAAGTTCAAGACTAGCCTGAGCCAGAGCAAGACCTCGTCTCTAAAAATAGCTGGGTGCCAGGCCCAGTGGCTTATGACTGTAATGCTTGCAGTCTGGGAGTCCAAAGCAGGTGAATTGCTTGAGCTCACGAGTTCAAGACCAGCCTTCACTAAAATCAGAAAAACTGGCTGGGCGCCTATGGCTCAACGGGCTAAAGGCGCCAGCCACATAACCTGAGCTGGTGGGTTCAAATCCAGCTGGGGCCTGCCAAACAACAATGACGGCTGCAACCAACAAATGGCCGGGTGTTGTGGCGGGCGCCTGTAGTCCCAGCTACTTGGGAGGCGGAGGCAGGAGACTCGCTTGAGCCCAGGAATTGGAGGTTGCTGTGAGCTGTGATGCCACTGCACTCTATCCAGGGTGACAGCTTGAGGCTCTGTCTCAAAAA
>CAUYRH010121627.1:0-17041 GCA_963574655.1 Perodicticus potto | reverse complement strand
AGCTCACAGCAACCTCCAACTCCTGGGCTCAAGCGAGTCTCTTGCCTCCTCCTCCCAAGTAGCTGGGACTACAGGCGCCCGCCACAACGCCTGGCCGTTTTTTGGTTGCAGCTGTCATTGTTGTTTGGCCAGCCCAGGCTGGATTCGAACCTGCCAGTTCAGGTGTACGTGGCTGGTGCCTTAGCCCATTGAGCCACAGGCGCCGAGCTGAGTATTTGTTTTTTAAGAGTTGATAAACTTTCTCCTTAATGGAACCACACATTTATTGAGTTTAAGTATGTGCTTAGGACTGCTTAATAAAAAAGATAGTGCTACATGTTTTATCTGTTTCAAGTTAGAAATGTCTGCCAATTAAATACAAGTAATATGTGTTCAATTTAAAATATTGAAACAATTTAGACATTTATGAAATGAGGGGTTTCTTGATTCCTGTAGTTTCATTCCTTACCTTTCTTTATTTATTATTTTTTTGACAGGGCCTTTCTTTGTTGCCTGGGCTAGAGTGCAGTGGTGTGCTCATAACTCACTGCTGCCTTAAATGCCTGGGCTCAAGCAATCCTCTTGCCTCAGCTTCCCAGGAAGCTGGGACCTCGGGTGTCCACCACTATGCCCAGCTATTTTTTTTTTTTTTTGTAGAAATGGGGTCTTGTTCTTGCCCAGGCTGATCTCCAATGCCTGGCCTCAAGCAGTCCTCCTGCCTTGGGCTTTCGAAGTGCTGGGATTACAGGTGTGAGCCACCTTTCCCAGCCCCATTCCTTACCTTTAATTGTTGGTGTATATTGTTCTCAACTTTACCCAAAGAATTAATAAATGAACAGGTATTTTTACATATATTTTTAAAAATGGGACCAAGTTATTTAGTTCTAACACTTTTTTTTTAGGTCAATACAGAAAGATTTATTAAAAAATAGCTGATGCTTTTTTAGGGCTTAATACTTACATGCTTGGAGCTAAGTGCCTCGTTTTCACTATATAGACATCATGATAACAAGAATGGAGAGATTTGGTAACAACTAGTTAGTGATAGAGGAAGCATTTAAATTTGGGCACCTTGGTTGAGAGATCAGGGCTTTTTGAAAGCAGGGTTCATTTTCATGTGACCCACAAGCTAAGAATGTTAACATTTTTAAGAGTTTTAGAACAATAGCACACCTCTCTAAGAGACTCTGTATGGGAGACTAGATGTGGCCTGCCAAGCCTCACATACTTAGCAGGTGGCCCTTTAAAGAAAAAGCTTGCTGTTCCCTTCTCTGTGCTATTAGCCTATTCCTCTGTAAATAGGATGCACAGTATTCCAGTTTATGATTGTGTCATTATATGGTAAACCAAACCAGTGTGGTGGATGTTGTTTATTTTCTTCAAAAGAAGTCAACTTCCTTATGTGTCTTTGAACATTTGTGTGATGGCTTTCTATAAGGACAGTTGCTGTTTTAAGATTATACACATTGGTAGTTTTAATAGGTGTTGTGAAATTGCTTTTTAGAAAAGTGTTAATTTTTTAGTTAAAAACTTTATTGAAATATAATTTACACATACAATGCACACATCTGAAGGGCATAATTTGAAGAGTTTTTTTTTTTTTTTTTTTTGAGACAGAGCCTCAAGCTGTCACCCTGGATAGAGTGCCATGGCATCACAGCTCACAGCAACCTCCAATTCCTGGGCTCAAGCGAGTCTCTTGCCTTCGCCTCCCAAGTAGCTGGGACTACAGGCGCCCCCCACAATGCCTGGGCATTTTTTTGGTTGCAGCCGTCATTGTTGTTTGGCAGGCCCGGGCTGGATTTGAACCTGCCAGCTCAGGTGTACGTGACGTGGCTGGTGCCTTAGCCCGTTGAGCCACAGGCGCCGAGCCAATTTGAAGAGTTTTGACTTGCATCACTACCTCAATCAAGCTTGTGCCATCATTTCACAATTCTTTTGTGCTCGGCTTGGCGCCCATAGTGCAGTGGTTATGGCATCAGCCACATACACCGAGGATGGCAGGTTTGAACTCAGCCCAGGCCAGCTAAACAACAAAGACAAAGGCAACAAAAAATAGCTGGGTGTTGTGGTAGGCGCCTGTAGTCCCAGCTACTTAGGAGGCTGAGGCCAGAGAGTCACTTCAGCCTAAGAATTTGAGGTTGCTGTGAGCTGTGATGCAACGGCGCTCTACTGAGGGCGACATAGTGAGACTCTTGTTTCAAAAAAAAAAAAATTCTTTCATGCTCCTTCAGAAACCATTCCTTCTGAACTACTTAATAAGATTTCTCTTGTATAATTCCATATAAATATAATTGTACAGTGTAATATTCTTGTGTGACAGGCTCTTTCACCTACCATGTTTTGGGGAATTTATCTGTATTGTTGTAGGTATCAGTAGTTCTTTTCATTTGAGTAGTATCGCATTGTATGAATTCAATTGTATGAATATACTACAGTTTTTAAATTTATTTACAAATTGATAGATGGATAAATGGGGGTTTCCTTCAGTTTGTGGCTGTTAATAAAACTGCTATGGCCATTTATATAAATCTTTTCTGGGCATATGTTTTCACTTTTCTGGGAGTTGGATTGCTGGGTCATGTGGTAAATATTGGTTTAACTTTGTAAGAAATTGCCAAACTGATTTCCAAAGTGGTTGTGCCATTTTACATTTTAACTGTATAGGAGTTACAGTTTCTCCACATCTTCAGTGACTCTTGGTATTGCCAACCTTTTAATTGTGGTTTTTATTTGTATTTCCAAGATGATCACTGATATTGAACTGCTTCTGTGTACTTTTTTGTTCAAGCCTTTTTTTGCCCATTTAAAAAATTGGGTTGTCTGTCTTTGACTTTTAAGAGGTCTTTTTGTATTCTGGATGCCCATTCACATTCTCAGATTGTATTGCAAATATTTTATCCTTAATTTTTAGTTGAAAAATTTTGTGTATTTTTGATAATACAGAGAACAAGCTAAATAATTTTTTTTTTTTTTTTTTGGAGACAGTCTCAAGCTGTTGCCCTGGGTAGAATGCTGTGGCATCACAGCTCACAGCAACCTCAAACTCTTGGGCTTAAGCAATTTTCTTGCCTCAGCCTCCCAAGTAGCTGGGACTACAGGTGCCCACCACAGCACCGGGCTATTTTTTTTTGTTGTTGTTGTTGCAGTTTGGCTGGGGCCGGGGTCGAACCTGCCTCCCTTTGTATATGGGGCTGGTGCCCTACTCACTGAGCCACAGGCGCCGCCCTGTGACTAACTTTTAAGTAGAGGAAAATCCCAAAAGGCTTATAAGCTTGTAATTGCCCTTGCCTCCTTTACTTCCATCTTATTCCTAAACTATTACCTTCTTAGCAAGATCGTGAACTTTAGAGCCAAGAAGAGGCAAAGGAATTTCTGAAGAGTCTTTGCTTTGGTGAGGGAGGCTAAAGAAATGGCACTTGGAAGTGTTTATACTTGAAAGAACTGTTTGTGATACATGCATCAAACTCAAATACTGAAACTTCCAGACAGTGGTTACTGGGTTTAGAATACCTGGAAATTCTTAGAGGTTCTGTAAATACTTTGGGATTGGTAATTTTAATCCCTTAGTCCATTTTGTGACTGTTGAAGGAATTGCATCTTATTTGGATTAGGACATAAGGTCAGTGTACAAGGCACAAATGGTATGCAGGCAAAATTATCTGTGAAGAGTTCCTAGAAGGGAGATGTCTGATAACAAATACCTTCTCTTTAGGTCCAAGACCAGCCCATTTTTCCTCTAGTGTGAGAACAGATCATTGTTCTGTAGAGCACAGAGTTGTTGATTTGCATTTAGGTTCAATGCTAGGTGGAACACTTAATCTTTGAACACTGGAATCACTCTGAGTGGCTACATACCCTCAGTTTGACAGATGTGCAAAACCGGTTGTAGAAACAGCAGATTTATGGCACTTCTCTTGTGCTCACTTAGGCTTATTATACTTACTATCTGGAATGATGGGTAGATCCTTTGTATTTATCTAAATTGAGCTTTCTTTGAAATATTGCTCAATGTATGTTAGATTTGTGTAAATTAAATTAGATGGCTGCTTATGTGAGGTATAGGATTTAAAGCAGACTTTCTATCAGAACATCTGGTATTGGACTTAACCTACCTTTCATTCTGTTTGCTTTTTTTTTTTTTGAGATAGTCTCACTATGCCATCTTTAGTAGAGTGCTGGGGCATCACAGCTCACAGCAACCTCAAACTCTCGGGCTTAAGTGATTTTCTTGTCTCAGCCTCCCAAGTAGCTGGGACTACAGGTGCCCGCCACAATGCCTGGCTATTTTTTTTTGTTGTTGTTGTTGCAGTTTGTCATTGTTGTTCAGCTGGCCCAGTCCAGGTTCAACCCCGCCATCTTCAGTGTTTGTGGTTGGTGCCATAACCACTGTGCTATGGGCGCAGAGCCTCATTCTGTTTGCTCTTATTTAGTGGAGTGTTGAAAGAACAGGTATCTCATGTCTCTTCTTTGAATTATAATGAATTTTATATCATCGTTTTAGTCTCTGGTACATAGTTGTTTTTATATTTCTCTCCAGTAGTGTCCCAGGAAACCAAGTATATACCCACCCAAATGATAGGATTTTACTTATTTTTAAAAATAGGTTTAGTATAGTTTTAAAGGAAAACTTTAATTAATTAATTATTTTATTTATTTATTTTGATATAGAGTCTCATTTTGTCGCCTTGGTAGAGTGCTGTGGCCTCATAGCTCACAGAAACCTCAAACTCTTGGACTCAGGTGATCCTCTTGCCTTAGCCTCCCAAGTAGGTGGGACTATAGGTACCTGACTATTTTTTTTAGAGACAGGGTCTTGCTCTTGCTCAGTCTGGTCTTGAACTTGTGAGCTCAAGCAGTCCACCTGCCTTGGCCTCCCAGAGTGCTAGGATTTCATGTGTGTCTGTTTAGTGACTCTGTTTTATCTGTTCAAACAAATTCTTTAAAACGTTTACAATGAGTCTGGGCTCAGTGGCTCATACTTATGATCCTCGCACTCTGGGAGGTCAAGGTGGAAAGAGAGCCTAAGGCCACTTTGAGACGTCTGAGCAAGAGTGAGCCTCATCTCTGCAAAAAAAGAAAAATTAGCTGGGTGTGGTGATTCGAGCCCAGATACTTGGGAGGCTGAGGCATGAGATTCGCTTGAGCCCAGGTGTTTGAGGTTACAGTGAGCTTATCTGAAAAAAAGAGAAAAAAAAAGAAAAATTTATGATAGTTGAACTCTCCAACTGATTGAAATTTATATGATCATTTCTTTTCTGAGACATGTCTTTGTAAGCTGATAGTACTTTCAGATAAACACAGGAATATTGGTCTGTGGTCTTCATGTTGAACTCAGTGAGTTTACTCTTGCTGAAAAGAATGATCTTATTTTTGTGGAAAGTACATTACTGTTAATCTACTCACTTTTGCTGCAACAATCAAGTTAATGTTTTCTATCATTCAGCTAAGACTGCTAAATTACTGTAATTTTCCTGTGCCTTTTAACTTTTTAGCACTACTGAAACTAGGCCTACAAATACAGTCTTTATTTCTTTCTCTTCTTTTCCTCTATCATTAGTCACTAGCATATCTTTTTCCTTAAGACTTCTTCAACACAAATGCTGTTCATTAAATTTTCCCCTCTATAGTTGCATGTACAATAAGCTACTAAAGTGCAGGCACTAAAACCTGTTGTACCTTCCACATCTAGGTGGATCTTTCACAAGATTTAGCACTTTCAGAATGTTCAGTAAGATTTTACTGAATGGTTGATAATACCTCTATTCCTGCCTTTCCCCCAAGTCCTCAAGTCTTTCAACAGAAGTTTTTTCCCTAGCATTTTACAAGTCATTGGGTGGAATGTTTGGATCCTCTAGTAATGAGCTTGTGTATTTTATCACTTTTTTCTTTTTAAACAATAGAAGCATTCAAAGAAGCAGAAGGATTCCCAGAACAAGATTTTTATTCTATCTTCCTTTTAGGGATAGAGTGAGATGTGAGTATATAGGGAGTTGGTTGGTAGCATGGAGTTATCTTAGGGTGTTACCAGAGGGCCAGCAGGGTGCCCATGACCATTGATGATATCTTCTTACATTCGTGATGTGTAGGAGATGAGTGAAAACAGAAGCAATTTATTTAAAACAAATTATGTTAAGTATTAGTCTCTTAATTTGGCACAAATGTATGACAGTCTATCATTTGAATTGTATAGATTGACAAAGTTTCCTTCATTAAATATTCCTCACATATATTTTTGTTTGCTTTTTAGTTGGAAGAGTAGTGATTTCTAGGTTTCATTCTTATAAATCTATCTTTTAGAAATATGTAATTTAAGTATATTATCTATTCTGAGTTCTCTGCTAGGCAAATGAAAAGGCAGGCATTATGATTTCTTACTGGTATGGTATCTGGATGTACTTACGGGAGTGCTTCTCCAAATGTGGTTGTAGGCCCTAGATCCTAGGGGATCTGTGTGGTCAAACCTATTTTAATAATTATACTAAGATGTTATTTGCCTCTTTTTTTTTTTTTTTTAACTGTTGACATTTGAATCCATGGTGCACAAGCAATGATAAAGACTATTGGGACTAACTTGTGATTAAAAAAAAAAAGCCAGTTTTGTTTGAGAATTTCCTTGATGAAATAGTAAAAAATGATTAATTTTATTAAATCTTGATCCTTGAATGCACACATTTTTAACATTTTGTGCACCAAAATGGGAATGGCATAAAAGTACTGCTTCTGGTTGAGGTAAGTTGGGTTTTGAGGAAAAGCACTTAAGCATTTAAGTTGCATGTTAGACTAGCCACTATTCCCATGGAAAACTCCATTTTTACTTAAAAGAGAGGCTGACAAACCATTGTTATTCACACTTGGGGTGTTTGGTAGGAAATCAAAGACGTGAACCTGTCATTTCCAGGAAAAAAACTGAGTATACTTGTTGGCAGTGAGAACATTTGAGCTTTTAAGCAAAAATTAGAATTTTTGGGAAAACTTGTATAAAGGTTTTCATGATGAAATGAGTGGGTTTAACATAGGATTTTTTGAAATATGTCAGTTTCTGGAAAATCTGCATAACTCAGTGGATCAGTATTTTTCAGGTGAGAAATGCTGCCAAAATATCATGCATGGGTTAAAGATTCATTAAAAGTGAATAGAACAATGACAGTGTAGCAGAAATAGGAAAAGTTCATTGGTATAATTTTAGATTCCATGTTGCATATAATCTTATAAGATGCTTAATGAAGTTGTCTGGAAGAGGTTAAATGGTAAGCTGAACTAGCCACTTTTTTTTTTTTTTTTTTAGTGACAGAGTCTTTCACTTTATTGCCCTTGGTTAGAGTGCTATGGCGTCACAGCTCACAGCCATCTCCAACTCCTGGGCTTAGGTGATTCTCTTGCCTCAGCCTCCCGAGTAGCTGTGGGACTACAGGCGCCTGCCACAACGCCTGGCTATTTTTTCTTGCAGTTTGGCGGGGCAGGCCTTGAACCCGCCACCCTTGGTATATGGGGCTGGCGCCCTACCCACTGAGCCAGAGACGCTGCCTGTAGCCACTTTTTTTGTTCAGACAGAGTCTCACTCTGTCACCCCTGGTAGAGTGCTGTGGCATCATACCTCACAGCAACCTCAAACTCTTGGGCTCAAGTGATACTCTTGCCTCAGCCTCCCAAGTAGCTGGGACTACAGGTGCCTGCCACAATGCCTGGCTAGTTTGTCTGTTTTTATTAGAGACGGTATCTCAGTCTTGCTCAGGCTGGTCTTGAACTCTCCTGAGCCACTTGCCTTATCCTCCAGAGTGCCAGGATTACAGACCTGAGCTACCTTGCCCAGTGTCACTTTTTTTATGGAACAGTTTTGGTGTAATATCAAAGCATGATATCTACAACAACCTTAAAAGGCTATTCAAACTTTCCTTCCTTTTCTAGATAAAATTCTTCATATACTTTAGCCAAAACAACATATCGGCATAAATTAAATGCAGAAGCAGATATGAGAATTCTAATGTCTCCTGTTAGATGTTAAAGAAATTGGCAAAACTGTAGAACAATGCCTATTGTTACTTTTTAAAAGGAAAATCGTTTTTTTTTTTTTTTTGAGGCAGAGTCTCACCATGTTGCCCTCAGTAGAGTGCTGCGGAGTCAGCAGCTCACAGCAACTTCCAACTCTTGGGCTTAAGCGATTCTCTTGCCTCAGCCTCCCAAGTAGCTGGGACTACAGGTGCCCACCACAACACCTGGCTTTTTTTGTTGTTGTTGTAGTTGTTTAGCTGGCCCGTCTGGGTTCGAACTTGCCACCCTCTGTGTATGTGGCTGGTGCCATAACCACTGTGCTACAGGTACCGAGCCTTTTTTTTGTTTTTGTTTTGAGACAGAGTCTCACTTTGTCACCCTCGGTAGAGTGCTGTGACATCACAGCTCACAGGAACCTCAAACTCTTGGGCTCAAGAGATTCTCTTGCCTCAGCCTCCTATGTAGCTGGGACTACAGGCACCCGCCACAACACCTGGCTGTTTTTTTTAGAGGTGGGGTCTTGCTCTTGGTCAGATTGGTCTTGAACCTGTGAACTCAGGCAGTCTGCCTGCCCCAGCCTCCCAGGGTGGTGAGATTACAGGCGTGAGCCATGGTACCTGGCCTAGGAAAGTAGTTTTTTATGGACATTTGGTCTTCCGTATCTGCAGGTTCCTCATCTGTAGATTCAACTTCAGATCAAAAATATTCAGGGGCTTGGTGCCTGTAGCTCAGTGACCTAGGGTGCCAGCCACCATACAACAGAGCTGGCTGGTTCGAATCAAGCCTAGGACTGCCAAACAATGACCACTACAGCCAAAAAATAGCTGGGTGTTGCGGCAGTCGCTGTAGTCCCCGCTACTTAGGAGGCTGAGAGGCAAGAGAATAGTGTAAGCCCAAGGGTTTGAGGATGCTGTGAGCTGTGACGCCATGGCACTCTACCCAGGGCGACCAAAGTGAGACTGTCTCAAAAAAAATAAATCAGGAAAAAACCAATTAAAAAATACAATAATAAAAAATACAAATAGGGTGGCACGTGTGGCTCATCGAGTAGGGTACCGGCCCCATATACTGAAGGTGGTGGGTTCAAACCCGGCATCGGCCGAACTGCAAAGGCAGAAAAATAGCCGGGCGTTGTGGCGGGCGCCTGTAGTCCCAGGTACTCGGGAGGCTGAGGCGAGAGAATCACCTAAGCCCAGGAGCTGGAGGTTGCTGTGAGCTGTGTGACGCCAAGGCACTCTACCGAGGGCAATAAAGTGAGACTCTGTCTCTTAAAAAAAAAAAACAAAAACAAAACAATAAAGTCTAACAACTATTTACTTAGCATTTACATTGTGGTAGGTGTTGTAAGTAATCTAGAGATGATTTTTACTATAGGGAAGAACGTGCTTAGTAGGTTCTGTGCAAACATGCCATTTTATTTTATTTTTTTTGAGCCAGAGTTTCAGGCTGTTGCCCTGGGTAGAGTGCTGTGGTGTCACTGCTCACAGCAACCTCAAACTCTTAGGCTTAAGCGATTGTCTTGCTTTAGCCTCCCAAGTAGCTGGGACTACAGGCGCCTGCCACAACGCCTGGTTATTTTTTGTTGTAGTTGTCGTTGTTGTTTAGCAGGCCAGGGCTGTGTTCAAATCCGCCAGCCCCAGTATATGTGGCCTTTACCCTAACCACTGGGTTATGGGTGCCGAGTCCAAATATGCCATTTTATAGGATACTGTGATATTACCTGGAGGTCCTGGAACCAATCCTCTGTTCATCCCTAGAGATGACTACAATAAAGGAAAAAAAATTGTAAAAATTTCTTAGTTTTTCATTTCTATTATCTTAAATATTTATAGAACAGCACTTAGAAACTACACAGGCGATGAGACCAAGATACTCAAGAATGGTGTTATAGCATTCTTCCTTTGAACTTTCTGCCTTTTCTGTTTTCTATGCTAGCTAACTACTATGTGAATAATTAATGTCTTAGTCTGTATCATAATTTCCAAATTCTCTGTCAAAGCAACGGTTCATTTAGGGCTGTATTATCTTTTGATCTGTTTTTCTTCTCATATGACTGCATCTGGATTTTTAATTTTAGAATGGCTTTTGCCATCCTTTTTTCTTTATTCCCACTGCTGTCAACACACTCAGAGCCCCTAATTCCCAAATTACTTCAGTACTCCAATTTTTTCTCATGGTAGTTTTTAAATTTGAGTATTGAATGGAATCTCAAGGTTGACTTGATTTTAATCTTCACATTAATGTGATTTCTAAAAATGTACTGAAATAAACTCCTTGTGGTAAAACCAAGACAAATTTACAAATGAAATATAGACCATCAAATTACGTTTAATTTAATGATGCTGTTTTGCTAAAACTGAATACCCAGTGTTAGAGCTTATGATAGAATGACATAGCCTCAGGACCAGTTTTATAATAATAAATCAATTTCTTTAATTTGGTTTAATACTAACACAGAGAATGGCTATTTGCATAAACATATTTTATAAAATGGTATTGCTTTTAGTCTTTATTTGTCCCATATAATTAGACCTACTGGTTCGCCAGAAAGGGTCAGTTAGTAACCCTTGAATGTCAGGTGGTTATTGTTGTTGTTTATAGATGTAGTCTTGCTCTGTGTCCCTGGGGATAGAGTGCAGCAGCATCATCAGAGCTCACTGCAACCTCAAATTCCTGGGCTCAAACAGTCTTCCTACATTAGCCTCCCAAGTAGCTGGAACTGCAGGCCTGTGCCTAGATGCCTGACTAATTTTTCTCTTTGGTAGAGATGGGGGTCTTGCTCTTAATCAGGCTGGTCTTGAACTCCTGAGCTCAAGGGATCCGCCTACCTCAGACTGTCAGAGTGCTACCATTACAGGCATCAACCTCCATGCCCTTGAATGGCAGTTTTTAATGTCTGTTAAAAATTCTGTAAACTCATCACTGAGGCATTGAGTTATTGAAATTTGCTTTCACTGGATATTTGATCTAATTATTCTTGGAATTTATATCAAAAAAATGTATTGCCTGTTTCACTACTGGGTTTGCTGTTAGTGAATTGTTGGTTGGGGGGATTGCCATATCCCATCGGCTTTGCCACACAGCTGGGGCTCCAGGTGCTCCAGCGTGGCTTTCTGTGTTAGCCAGCCTTGCCTTACCTCACTCACCTGTTTTGTTTCCTAGCACACTCAATGCCCAGCACACAATGCTAAACATTTTACTTTGTTTTTAACTGTTTCCATCCAATTAGATTTTAAGTTTTATGAGGTCACAGATTTTTGTCTGTTTTGTTAACAGCTAAATCTTCATTTTCTATTTTAGGTTCTGCTATGTATTAGATGCCCAGCAAATGTTTGTTGAATGAATGTATATTAACACGTCTCTTTATTTAACTACAAACTCAAATGCTCTTTTCTGTGTTATGTTCATGTTTTCTGTGTATTGCTGTTTATCATTTTTAAAAGTGAATGCCACTTTAAAAAAATGGAATGTCTTGCCCCATGTGCCGGAGGTGGCGGGTTCAAACCCAGCCCCGGCAATAAACAAAAAACAAACAAAAAATGAATGTCTTTACATTGTGTTGTTATAATCCAGTTCTCTTTTTTTATTTAAAAAGAAAAAAGCTTTTTTGGAATAGTTTCAGATTTATATAACCATTGTACCTTTGTCAAAACTAATAAACTGGTATTAATATTTCATTATTAACTAAACTTGAGACTTCATTTGGTTTTTACCATTTTTTTCCTCTTAATGCCATTTCTTTTTTGTTGAAATCCTAGATTTGGATTTCACATTCACTTAGTTTTCATGTTTCCTCAGTCTCTTCTGATGCATGGTTTCTCAACCTTTTTCTCTTTTTCATGTCTCTTAAGAGTTTAAAGGAGTATTGGTCGTGTATTTTGTAGGCATGTCCGTTGTTCTGGGTTTACCAGATGCTTTCTTGTGCTTAGACTGAGGTCATAGGTTATGAGGTTTGTGGAAAGGAGACCACAGAGGTCTTACTACATTGTGCAAGAGGGTATATCATTGGTTAGGGCGGTGTCTTTTTTCCAGGTTTCTCCTCTAAAACACTACTTATTTTTGCAGACTTTCTTTTTTTTTGAGACAGAGTCTCACTGTGTCACCCTCGGTAGATGCCATGGACATCACAGCTTACAGCAACCTCCACAGCTTCCCGAGTAGCTGGGACTATAGGCGCCCACCACAACACCTGGCTATTTTTTGGTTGCAGTTGTCATTGCTGTTTAGCAGGCCTGGGCCAGACTGGAACCCACCAGCTTCAGTGTATGTTGCCGGTGCCCTATCCACTGAGCTACAGGCGCCAAGCCCAGACTTCTTCTTTGAAAGTGAGTCACTTAGTCTGGCTCACACTCAAGGAGAAGGGAATCAAATTCTGCCTCTTGCAGTGGGAAGTAGAGACATATATTAGTTGGAATTCCCTGTAAGAAAGATTTGTTCCTTCTCCCCCATTTACTTATTTATTTATTTAATCACTTAACTTATATCATGGATTCACGTATGCTTATTACTCCAATCATACTGTCATGGTTTATTTTGTTGCTTGAATTATTCCAGCTTTGGCCATTGGAAATTCCTTCAGTTTGGTTCCTGTCTCTGACATGTTCCTGACCTTTCATCTTTTGAGCATTTTCTTTCTGCTCTAGGCTTGTCTTTTATTTTTCCTGTGTCAGTCCTAGAATTAGCCATTTCTCCAGAGCCCTGCTTCCTTGTATTGGAGGATAGTATTTAGAATCGGAGGTCATGGGTGCTGGGGATGCTTCTTGCTCCTGAGGTGTTCCTGCTTCCAGACTCTCTCTGTTGGACAGAGCTCAGAAATACATGTGTTTCAAATTTATATTTCTGTGTCTAAATGCACGTATTTTAGAATAAATATGAACTTGTATTGATATCTCTCAGTCTAATCCATCACCACTGCTTGCTTATTTATAACTTCTTTCTCTGACATTGAGAAATTTTGCTCACCTTACATATGATTTATTTGCTTGTTCAACCCTTAGTGTACATGTAAGAGTGCTTTCAGAATTACAAACTAGTACCCTCACGGGACACAAATTTACCAACTAGCATACATGTTTATGTACTGTTCTTTTGTCTTTACTTTTCCTGATATCTCGCCAAAACAGATTTTCCAAAGTTATTCAGATTAGCTCCTCCTCCAACCCCCTTTCTGTTTTATGAAGGTTTGTCATTAAGTTGTAATATAGTTAGGCTCGTTGCGTAGTCTTATTCCATCCCGAGATATCTTGATATGTTGTTTTCTTTTATTTGACATAGCTTATCATTTTAAAAAAATGACCATCTTTACATTGGGTTGTTGTCTACTTAACTTTTTCATATGAATATTGTTAATTCCTGACCTCGTTCATCTTCCAGTCAGGGGTGTCTAACCTTTTGGCTTCTCTGCCATACTGGAAGAATAAATAGGAGTTGTTGGGCACAATAAACGCACAAACACTAAGGGAAGCTGGTGAGCAAAAGGTCCGTGCATAATTTTTGTGATATCTAACACCACATAAATAAAAATGCCCTCACATAATCCACATGTGGCCTATAGGCCACAGGTTAACACCCTGGGGGCCTAGCCCAGTGCATGTAATGCTTGCTGTCTGCAGGCACTGTCTGTGCTCCTTTCATAAACTTATTTCTCATAATGACTCTGTGAGGTAGATACTCTTGAATTAACCTCTTTTTCTTGGGGGAAGTGAGACCACAAAGATGATAATTGATCAAGTTCACATGTAGCTGTTAGGTAGGAGAACTGAGATAGGAACCCAGGCAGTTCTCTTGCCTTTTGTTGAAGACTGATTATAGGACTTAGAATTAATAGGATTAAGTACTGCCTTATTAATTGAGCTTATTGTTTGAGCTTTAGTTTGGAATGGAGCGTGCTCCTACCCCCTCTTTTCCCCGTGTCTATAGCAGGCCTTATTAGTCACAATAGCACTCTTTTTTTTTTTTTTAAATTTATTTTATTTTGTTTTTTTTTTTTTTTTTTGCAGTTCAGCCAAGGCCAGGCTTGAACCTGCCACCTTTGGTATATGGGGCCGGCGCCCTACTCGCTGAGCCGCAGGTGCTGAGCCACAGGTGCCGCCCCACAATAGCACTCTTTCCTGCTTTGCTAGGACACAGCCTGGCCTGAGAATCATAGACATAATCTCAAGGTGGTTATGTGAGATGCAGTCTGCTTGCCATCTGACCTGGTCTTCCTCGAGTCCTGATCCTAGCACCCTGTGCACAGCACCGGGCACCTGTTCTTTTGGACTCCTCTTTCTTTGTCTCCCCTTTACAGGGCAAATGTTTTCTGTATTTCTCCCCAGGCATAAGATCTGTTTTTCTTAGGTAATGAATATTTATCACTTACCAATAGTTTAACATCAATATGTCTAAGGTCTCTTTATATTGTTTTCCTTATCCTTACCTGCAGAATCTTACTTAGCATTAATTTACTTTGAAGTGTATTAAAATAGTGGGTCTTAACTTTAAAAATAAATGAAATTGTTAAAGGAGACTATCAACTGCCTTCAGAGCACTTAAACAAAAGCGCATTGAAACTAGAGATTTTTTCAAAATAGGCAATTTTATGGCTGTGAAGTAAACTTTTTTTTTTTAAGGGAAGGACATCAAGACAATTATAATCATATTACTTTTCTTGGGTTTGGGTTTGAACTTAGTCTGATATTCAGTTAAGAGTTAAAGTTAATATTAATTTAGTCAGGAAGGATAAGTAGTACATTTTATTTGTTTGTTTTCTTTAGACAAGTAGAAACAAACATCTATTTAACCAGACCAAATACTATAGATGACTATTCCCTTGATTTACCAAATCCTTTAAGAAGAAGAACCTCTAAAGAAAGGCATCAAGAATACTGGTGGTGCCTGGTTTTTTTTTATTTGTTATTTTTTTTTGATTCTTCAGTCATTGAAAGCTGAGTAAGCAGGGGCAGGAACTCACAAGTGGAGTAGGGTTGCACCTGATAGAAAAGAATGCTGACCTCTTGGGCCTGTGTGGCCTGGTCTCCCGAGAGGTAGAAAGATGTATTTTGGCCACTTCTTTGGGGGCCTCTGTAAACCTCTGAGAGATGGAGGAAGCCCTGCTCTTTCTGGTGATTCTGTTGATGATAATGAAATAGGCTATGAGAACTATCTTCTGTATCTGTGGCATTCCACATTTGTGGGTTCAAACAACTGTGGATCAAAAATATTTGGGGAAAAAACCATAATTATCTGTATTGGACATGTACATACTTTTTTCCTGGTCATTTATTCCTAAACAATCCATTATAACAGCTACTTACATAACATTTACCTTATATTAGGTATTATAAGTGATCTGGAGATTAAAAGTATATGGCAGGGTGTGTGTAGGTTATATGCAAATATGATGATGTTTTATATGAGGGACTTGGGCATCCATGGATTTTGGTAGTTGGAGGGATCTTGGAGCCCACCCTACCCCTGAGAATACTGAGGGACACTGCATTTATGGTCTCAGTAGTAAGTATGGATTTCAGATGCCCTCTGTATTTCATGTGTAGGAAACCTAATCAAGATGAGTTTAAGAAGAAAAAGCAAGAGTTCTGAAATTGGTTTGGCAAGGTCTGCCTGATTTGGGGCTCAAGTGATGTGAGTAGGGTCCGTTCTTAGCTTTGATTATTGATCGTGTTGTTGATGATCTTCCTGCAGGTTTTTTCATGGTTGTAAGATGGCTTCTAGCAAGTCCTTGGGGAAGATTTTTTTCCAGGTTTAAAACTAAGGGGAGAAGAGTGAGCATTCTTGTGCTAGCATTGCGGGGAAACCTTCTGAGACTTTCACTGTCGCTAAACTGGTTCTGGTCATGTATCCAGCCCTGCATGGTCACTGTCTCAGGGAGCCATGGTACCTTGGTCAGGCCAGGGTCACAAGCAGCTTGAGTCACCTTCCTCTGATGTACTTGAGTTCTCAGAGAAGAGTTGGTGTGAAGTTCCCAGGAAAGGGTGAATTGATGCTGGATGGTAAAAACAACAGTGTTTAATGGGACAAAGTAAGATTATAAGGGCATGGCATTCAGGGTATTTGTGAGTTTGGTTTGATTGATAAGTAGACCCTGGACAATGTAATTTCCCTTAACTTATGTAAGTATAATTCGGTATGGTGTTACTATATTCTATTAAGGCTTTGATGGTACCCTGCCATACTCTGCTTTGGCTTTTGTGTTAAAGAATAGATGTTTTGGTTTCATACAGGTGGAATCTTATTTTAATGGCTAGAGTTAAAGTCTTTTTTAAAAAGAAAAGCTTATTTTCATATCTTGTATAAAATTCATACTAGTGTGATTTCACCTCTGGAACTAAATATATATTTTGAAAGAAAAATTTGAAAAACAGATGTACTCAAGAGGTCCCCATCCATTTAAGTAGCAAGTCATTTTAAAAAAGATCCACTTCTGGCTCAGCGCCCGTGGCTCAGGTGGCTAAGGTGGCAGCCCATACACCTGAGCTGGCGAGTTCGAATCCAGCCCGGGCCCGCCAAACAACGATGACTGCAACCAAAAAATGACCAGGTGCTGTGGCGGGTGCCTATAGTCCTAGCTACTTGGGAGGCAGAGGCAGGAGAATCGCTTGAGCCCAGGAGTTGGAGGTTGCTGTGAGCTGTGATGTTACAGCACTCTATCCAGGGTGACAGCTTGAGGCTCTGTCTCAAAAAAAAAAGAAAGATTCCCTTCTGCCAATATACAAATAATTGGAATTGTATTTTAATACTGTACTTGGCTCCAGTGGTTTGGAAGATCACTGAAAAGGAAGTCTAAAGACCTGATTTGAGCCTGTCTTTTGTTGTGGGAAGGAGGCCAGGGGAGTTAACATCTCAAGGCTCATTATGGGACAGGCGTACATCTGGGTGTGTTGCATGTGTATCTGGTCTTTGTAACCAAACTTTGATCTAGGAGTATGGATAAGGACTTTAAGACAGTATCATATTTCTTTTTTTTTTTTTTTTTTTTTTTGAGACATAGTCTCAAGCTGTCAACCTGGAAAGAGTGCAGAGACATCACAGCAAACAGAAACCACCAATTCCTGGGCTCAAGCGGGACTGA
>CAUYRH010121626.1:0-18947 GCA_963574655.1 Perodicticus potto | reverse complement strand
GTGGCATCACAGCTCATAGCAACTTCCAATTCCTGGACTTAAGAGAGTCTTTTGCCTTCGCCTCCCAAGTAGCTGGGACTACAGGCGCCCACCACAACGCCCGGCCATTTTTTGGTTGCAGCTGTCACTGTTGTTTGGCGGGCCCAGGCTGGATTCGAACCCACAAGCTCAGGTGTACGTGGCTGGCTCCTTAGCCCGTTGAGCCACAGGCGCCAAGCCTATACTCAGAATTTTGAGGCTAGTCTGAGCAAGAACAAGACTTCATCTCTACAAAAAATAGAAAAATTGCTGGGGGGAGGGGAATGGTGGCACACAATTGTAGTTTCAGCTACTTGTGAGGCTGAGGCAGGAGGATCACTTGACCCCAGGAGTTTGAGGTTGCTATGATGCCAGAGCACTGTAGCCAGGGAGAATAAAAAAAAAAAGTTGCCACCTTAGGCTTTTGACTGTAGTAGTTTCTTTCAGTTGATAATTCTTTTCTCCTTTCTGTTTATGGTAATATGGGGGACTGTCCAGAAAGTATCTATATCTCTATTTTCTTTTTTTTGTTGTTGTTGAGACAGAGTCTCACTATGTCACCCTTGGTAGAGTGCTGTGACGTCACAGCTCACAGCAACCTCAGACTCTCGGGCTTAAGCGATTCTCTTGCCTCCGCCTCCCAAGTAGCTGGGACTAATAGGTGCCTGCCACAGTGCCTAGCTATTTTTTGTTGCAGTTGTCATTGTTTAACTGGCCTAAGCTGGGTTTGAACCTGCCAGACTTGGTGTGTGTGGCTGGCGCCATAACCACTATGCTATGGGCATAGAGCCTATATCTCTATTTTCGTATTTTTTTTTTTTTTGAGACAGAGCCTCAAGCTGTCACTCTGGATAGAGTGCTGTGGCATTACAGCTCACAGCAACCTCCAATTCCTGGGCTCAAGTGAGTCTCTTGCCTCCGCTTCCCAAGTAGGTGGGACTACATGCGCCCACCACAACGCCAGGCCATTTTTTGGTTGCGGCCGTCATTGTTGTTTGGCGGGCTCGGGCTGGATTCGGGTGTACGTGGCTGACGCCTTAGCCCGTTGAGCCACAGGCGCCAAGCCTATATCTCTATTTTCAAAGTGTATGGCTGGATACTTTCTGGACAGCTTTCCCATATCCTTAAGGATATGTTACTTAGAAAAAAAAGAAAAAGGATATGTTACTTACCTGTGATGGTAGTTCCTTTGCATATTTTAATGTCTGGAAGTAGCAAATCCATGTCCTAGATTTTTAAAAATTAAACTAAACTTAATTGTAAATGTGTTACTTTTTTTTTTTTTTTTGAGACAGAGTCTCACTCTGTCACCCTGGGTACAGTGCCATAGCATCACAGCTCACAGCAACCTCAAACTCTTGGGCTTGAGCAATCCTCTTGCCTCAGCCTTTTGAGTGGCTGAGACTATAGGCGCCTACCACAACACGGACTAGTTTTTCTATTTTTAGTAAGTACAGGTGTGGCTCTTCTTCAGGCTAGCCGGGAACTCCAGAGCTCAAGGGATCCTCCCACCTAGGCCTCCCAGGGTGCTAGGATTACAGCTGTGAGCCACCAGGCCAAATTTGTTACTTTTTGAGAGAAGTCATCTCAGACAGTAAAACTTTAGGAAATGTTAACATGAGTCTAGAATTTTTCATTAATGAGAGAAAAATGGGTATATTCACTTATGGGTTCTTGTGGTAGCATGAAACAACTTTAACTGTAGAGAAGCTTTAAAATATTATGTGAAGCGTATATATATTTTTATGAAATTTGGAGTATTATGTAAGACTTGATTTTTTTTTTCTTTTTTTTTTTAAGGCTACTAAGTGAAGCCGTGGGCGTGGAGAAGGAACAAAGCAATCTGTAACTGGTTGTGATCAATTAGTTGTAAACACTGCGCTCAGACTAGCCAACCCTCAATTTTTATAGCAGCTTTTTTGAAGTATAATTCACATTATCATATAATTCACCCACTTGAAGTGTATGGTTCAACTGCTTTTAGTAGAGTTGTGATCATCACCACTATCTAGTTTTAGAATACTTTCATCACTCCAGAAAGAAGCTCGTACCCATTAGCAGTCACTCCCAGTGACCCCTCATCCTCTGATCCTCCTAGTCCTATGCAACCACTAGATGTATTTTTTGCCCATCTAGTCTAGGTATTTCATATAAGTGCAGTCATAAAATATGTGACTGGTTTCTTTCATTTAGCATAGTATTTTCTGGGTTCAGTAGTGTGTATCAATATTTCACTTCTTTTTATTGCTGAATAATATTTCATTGTATGGAAATACTATATTCATCAATTTGGGTTGTTTCTACATTTTAGCTATTATGAATAATGTTTTTTGAACGTTCATGTGCAGATTATTTGTGTGGACATATGCTTTTACTTCTCTTAGGTATACTTAGGGGTGGAATTGCTGTGTCAAATGGTAACTCTGTGTTAAACCCAGTGTTTTTCAACCTTTTTTATATCACAGCATACTGAAATTATGCTGATCAAAAAAAAAAAAGTAAAAAGAAGAATATACTTACTCTACTTTGAACTTGTTTTGAAAATAATTTAATTAATTACCTTTAAAAATTTTTCAAGGCACACCAAGATCCTCTCACCACACATTGGTTGAAAATTCACTGGGTTAACCTTTAACCTTTTGAGAAAATATCAGACAGCACATTTTTACATTCCCACCAGCAGTGATGAAGGTTCCAGTTTCTTCACATCTTTACCAACATTCGTTATCTGTCTTTTTGAACCTAACCATCCTAGTGAGTGTGACGTGGTAAGATAAGTCTGTATTAGTAGAGGTTTATAACTTTTCTTTCCAGTCATTGGAGTCAGTTGATAAATTGCTGAAGTTTTTTTTTTTTAATTAAAAAAAATTTTTTTGACACAGATTCTTGCTTTATCACCCAGGCTGGAATGCAATGGCACAATCACAGCTCACCGCTGCCTCCAACTGCCAGGCTCAAGTAATCCTGCTTCAGCCTACCCAGTAGTTGATGGCAGGTGTTGGGTTTTTTGTAAAAAGAGGATCTCAATGTGTTGCCCAGGCTGGTCTCAAACTCTTGGGCTTAAGGGATCCTCTTGCCCTAGTCTCCCATAGTGCTGAGATTACAGGTGTGAGCTACCGCAAAGGCTCACACTTGTTGGAGCTTTTTACTTGCAGATAAATTGCCAGATTCATTTTTTTTTTTTTTTATTAAATCACAGCTGCATAGGCTCACACTTGTTGGAGCTTTTTACTTGCAGATAAATTGCCAGATTCATTTTTTTTTTAAATTAAATCACAGCTGCATAATTGCCAGATTCTTTGATGGTAAGGAATATCTTTGGCTTGAGGATAAAATCTGTGATCTTTCTAGTTACTTATTTAGTAAACAATGAATTCTGGTGGATAGAGATAGTTAATCATATTGGGTGGTGATGAAAATGGTGGTGTGAGGACTTCAAGTATATAAAAGGCTGTCTTCTAAGAATATTTTTTAACAAAAGGCACTAATAAGTCCTAGGTTTAAGTTTTCCTTTAATTCTGCTCAAACATTTCAAAATATTTAGAGTCCATCTGCATGTTAACATTTCTAAGTGCTCCGGTCTGGCAGATTTTAAGGATTGCTTTTACCTCTCAAAAATACATAATTTTATATAAATACAGATGTCATTCTTCTTTATTTTTAGTAGGATATTCCCAATTTTTTCCCCTCATTCAAGATGTTAAAGCTTTTCTATGACATAGCTCAAAGCAAGCATTAATGACTTGCTTTGTTTCTAAAGTTTTTTCAAACCAATACGAAATGCTACAGGGATCCATTGAGTAAACGAAGTGTCCCATCTTTCAGAGTTAAGTGTTCTAACTCTTATAGTGACCTACTAATGTCCATAGTATTGTGCATGTTTTACAGCTGAGGGACCTGAGGGTTGGAGAGTTTTATTGGATGAGAGCCTAAGCCCACATCATGATTCAAATCCACACATTTCTGACGAAAACGTCCATAATCTTTTTTCATCTTGTAAACCTCCCCATGTATCTTTCTTTGTTTTTATCTTAAGATTTTCCATAGTGCTTCAGGAAGTTTTCGTATCAGGAGAGCTCAAATTTGACTTTGGTGGGTATTTGCCGTTAAAGTATACTAGTAGCATGTAGCATTTTGTGCAAGAAAGGGGTGTGAGTGTGTGTTTCAAGAACTGCAACTTTCGTATTTTGGTATTTTTGAAGTATATAAACGCCTAATTTGTTATTATTAGAAAAATAACTGATCTGGTGGGTATTTGCCGTTAAAGTATACTAGTAGCATGTAGCATTTTGTGCAAGAAAGGGGTGTGAGTGTGTGTTTCAAGAATTGCAACTTTCATATTTTGGTATTTTTGAAGTATATAAACGCCTAATTTGTTATTATTAGAAAAGTAACTGATCTGGGCCTCGTTCTCTGATCTGAAATGAGTGGTGGACTAGATAGCCAGCTGCCTACCACGTTTACTATTCTATTCAGTATTTTTCTTTCTTTTCTTTTTTTTTGGAGACAGAGTCTCACTATGTCACCATGTCACCCTCAGTAAGTGCTATGGAGTCACAGCTCATAGCAACCTGAAACTCCTGGGTTTAAGTAATTCTCTTGCCTCAGCCTCCCAAGTAGCTGGAACTATAGTTTCCCGCCACAATGCCTGGCTATTTTTTGGTTGCAGTTGTCGTTGTTTAGCAGTCCTGGGTGGGGCTTGAACCCACCAGCCTTGGTGTGTGGCTGGCGCCCTACTCACTGAGCCACAGGTGCCGAGCCATCTATTCTGTATTTCTTTTTTTTCTTTTTTTTTTTTTTTTGAGACAGAGCCTCAAGCTGTCACCGTGGATAGAGGGCTATGGCATCACAGCTCACAGCAACCTCCAATTCCTGGGCTCAAGCCAGTCTTCTGCCTCTACCTCCCGAGTAGCTGAGACTACAGGCACTCGCCACAATGCCCGGCCATTTTTTGGTTGCAGTGGTCATTGTTGTTTGGTGGGCCCCGGGCTGGATTCGAACCCGCCAGCTCAGGTGACCGTGGCTAGCGCCTTAGCCCGTGGAGCCACAGGCGCCAAGCCTATTCTGTATTTCTAAAGGAGAACTGAATGAAAACATAGATGGCATGTAGATGACTCCAGGCCATGGCGATGAACTGAACTGTCATCCATGAAGTAAAAGAATGTTCAGTGGTGGGCAGCAGGTGGTAGGTGAGGAATTAGGAGAACCAAGACCATGGGATTGTAATTTACATAAATCCCAACACTCTGGAATTTAGTTTGTGGCTGAGGCCTCTTCCTTCTCTAGTTTTTATTCCCTGTCATCTGCCCTTTCTTGTGATTGTTTTAATGTGTTTGGGGGAAAAATGTATCTAAATCTGTGTTATATGAAAACAACCAGGACATCAGTAGCACCCTTAAAACAATTAAGGCTATATAGTATTGCTCAGAATGTGAGAATTCAGTAATTAAAATGTGAAACTCTTATTGTAGATTTTTAGAGAATTTGCTTACAAAGCAAAGGAAGGCATGTTTTGCATTCAAAAAGGATGAAATGTGTTTTGATGATAAAACTTTTATATATGGCATTAAAGGTGCTAATATTGATGGGGAGATTGGTGATGTTTTGACTAGCTGGAAAATTGTTAACCAGCTACAAATTGTTTTTTTTTTTTTTTTTGAGACACAGTTTTACTCACTCTGTCACCTAGGCTAGAGTGCCATGGCCTCATTCTAGTTGCTAGCCACCTCAAACTCCTGGGCTCAAGTGATCCTCCTGCCTCAGCCTCCTGAGTAGCTGTGACTATAGGTATCTGCCACAACATCAGGCTAATTTTTCTATTTTTATTTATTTTATTTTATTTATTTTTATTTATTTACTTGTTTTGTTTTTAGACAAAGTCTCGCTTTGTCACCCTCAGTACAGTGCTGTGGTGTCATAGCTCACAGCAACCTCAAACTCTTAGGCTCAAGCTATTCTCTTGCCTCAGCCTCCTGAGTAGCTGGGAATACAGGCGCCTGCCACAATGCCTGGCGATTGTTAGAGATGAGGTCTTGCTCTGCCTCAGGCTAGATTTGAACCTAGAGCTCAGGTAGTCCACCCACCTTAGCCTCCCAGAGTGAGGATTATAGGAATAAACCACCATTCCTAGCCTCAATTTTTCTATTTTTAGTAGAGATGGGATCTCAGTCTTGCTCAGGTTGGTTTCAAACTCCTGACCTCAAGTGATCCTCCTGCTTTGGCCTCCAGGAATGCTAGGATTATAGGAATGAGCCACAATACCTTGTACTAAATTATTACTTTTTCTCCTTGCTTCTGGAATCCTTGAATCAGTGAATGTTGACTTTTTTTTTTTTTTTGAGACGGAGTTTCAAGCTGTCACTCTGCGTACAGTGCTGTGGTGTAGCAGCTCACAGCAATCTCAAACTCTTGGGCTTAAGTGATTCTCTTGCCTCAGCCTCCCAAGTAGCTGGGACTATAGGCATCTCCCATAATGCCTGGCTATTTTTTGTTGTTGTTGCCCTTGTTGTTTTAGCTGGCCCGGGCCAGATTTGAACCTGCCAGTCTCAGTGTATGTAGTTGGTGCCCTACCCACTGAGCTATAGTACTGCCCATGAATGTTGACTTTGGATAGAAATCATCTCAGCCTAGGATTTCTGGAGTATATTTCCTAGGAACAAGAAAATGTTCTTTAGTCAAATAAATTTGGGTTTTCAGGATGCTATATCCATCAGGTAGAGATTTGAAATGGGCAATAGCATTTTAAAGACGGAGGAGTAAAAGTGAAGTAACTTGCTCAACTTTGTGCAAACTTACTTGGTCATGGAAACCCCCCACCCTTTTTTTTGAGATAGAGTCTCAAGCTGTTGCCCTGTGGTAGAGTGCTATGGTGTCACAGCTCACAGCAATCTCAAACTCTTGGGCTTAAGCAATCTCTTGCCTCAGCCTCCCAAGTAGCTGGGACTATAGGCACCCACCACAATGCCTGGGTATTTTTTGGTAGTAGTTGTCATTGTTGTTTGGCAGGCCCGGGCTGGATTTGAACCCACCAGCTCTGCTGTATGTAGCCGGCCCCCTAGCTGCTTGAGCTATAGGCGCCGCCTGTGAAACCCCTTTTTGACACATAATACCTAGTAATATGTACCTTTTACTAATCTAGGTCAGTATCAGTTTTATAAAACCTCACCCTCAGGATACATGATAGGCCTCAATTACTTTTTAAAGAAGCTCGTTCTGTTGTTTATTGCTTAATTATTAGAATATTAGCAGTATTTATTTTCTTTTCTATTTATTCCCAAATTTGCTTTTCTGCAGAATCTTATCAATTTGCCCTTTTGTTCTTTGAAATTATATGAAATAAGTGATTATCTCATCTTCATATCTAAAGATGGCAAGATCACATCCTCTTTCTCCAGCATAGTGAGTAAAGACACAATGGTTGGGTGTGGCAGCTCAGGCCTCTGTAATTCCAGTGCTTTGGGAGGCTGGCTCCCAAAGAGGGGAAGATCACTTGAGGCTAGGAGTTTGAGACCAGCCTGGGCAACATAGTGAGACTGTCTCTCTAAAAAAAATTGGTTTGAAAAAATTAGCTGAGTTTGGTGGTGGTGGTGTGCAGCTGTAGATTCAGCTACTTGGGATGCTGAGCTAGGAGGATTGCTTGAGCCTGGGAGATAGAGATTGCAGTGAGCTGTGATTATGCTACTGCACTCCAGCCTAGTGACAGAGGGAGACCCTGTCTTTTTTTTTGCAGTTTTTGGCCGAGGCTGGGTTTGAACCCGCCACCTCCGGCATATGGGGCCAGTACCCTACTCCCTTGAGCCACAGGCACCGCCCCGGGAGACCCTGTCTTAAACAAACAAACAAAAAACCCCCTCAAAATAGCACAGGCTCTGGTGTTAAACTGTCTGTGTTCAAATTTTAGTTCCACTACTTTTACTGTGTGATTTGGGGCAAGTTAATTAACTTCTTAGTGCCTTAGTTTTCTCACCAGTAAAATGGGACCAACAATACTTCAGTGGGTTTCATTAAGTGATCCATTTAAAGACCTAATTACATAGTGTGTGAGTTCAGGTCCCTTGAACCAGATGCTGAAATGGATGTAGTAGTGCAAGAGGTTTTATGGAGGTGGAGTGCCTATGAAAGTAAAGGGGGAAGAAGCAGAATTGGCTAGGGAGAGCCTCAGTCTTTGATGTAGATCTGAAAAACATCTCAAGTCAGCCTAACATGGAATTCCAGAACACAAATAGCACACATTAGAGGATTCCTGCATTGGCAGAACTGGCCACATTTGAGTACAGCCCCATGCTTAGTTACTGGCTAGGAGCTGCCCAAGAAGAGTATGAGATTGACTGGGGAGCGGAGATGAATTCTGAATGTGCTGCAGCTGAAGCCTATTAGCTAACTCTACTCCTTCCACTTGAGTGGCGATTCTTTTTTGAAAGGTGATCCAGGTGACCGCCGTAGTTCATTTCTTGTGCTGCACAGATCCATGTCTTCAAACACTTTCTCATTCCTGCAGCTCCTCCAGGGGGTTCCGTGGACCTCTCTTCCTGATGAGAGACATAGAAGGGGGTTAGTGAGACCGGCAGCAGCCCTATCACTGTAGCTAGTCTCAGGGCCATAATTGTTCTCATTGTTTGCCTCCTCCAATATCCAGTCTAAATTGCCCTTGCCGTTTGCTGTTATTTCTTTTGTTTTTTATTTATTTATTTTTTTGGTAGAGACAGAGTCTTACTTTGTTGCCCTCGGTAGGGTGCTGTGGCACCACAGCTCACAGCAACTTCCAACTCCTTGGGGTTAGGCGATTCTCTTGCCTCAGCCTCCCAAGTAGCTGGGATTACAGGCACCTGCCACAACGCCCGGCTATTTTTTTGTTGCAGTTTGGCCGGGCCGGGTTTGAACCCGCCACCCTTGGTGGGGGGCTGACGCCCTACCCACTGAGCCACAGGCGCCGCCCTGCTGTCATTTCTTTTGGTCTTGGTTGTTTACTTAGAAGTATTACTGAAACCCCCCTCCTGTGGGGTCTCAGATTGGTGACACTTGCGCATTCACAGTCAGAGTTGAGCAAGGAATATTAGGTGGTACTTATCTGAGTTCTGTGCATTTTCCTTCTTGTTCCCATTGTGTAACAGCAGCCCTGCTTTTTTCTTGAGGATGAAGGTTAATTAGTGCTACCAAGATGGTGATTCTTCTTCCTGCCTTCTGGTCCCTGGCCTCAAGGAATCCCAAAAGCCCAGGCTGTAGGTGTAACTTTGTAATTCATAGTGACCCTTGATGTGCCTCCTGGCAAAGTGTGCTCTCTTCGGCTACTAAGGCCTCTAACTCCATAGAGCAGAGCATTCCAGGCTCAAAGTCCTCCAGTGGATCCCTGGGAATGGTGGCAAGTGGGAGCCATTTCTTCTTCCGCTTTTTGGTTTCAGAACTATGTGTTCCTTCTACTGGAAATGTGGTTCTGAATCGGTGTATATACTGCCTACTACAGGAGAGCACACCATTCTTGCCTCAGAGCTGATGCACCAGCTGTGCCTTGAGAAGGCCATTCCAATACTCTGTAAGACTGGCTACCTTTATGTGGAGCTTTTATGGGTATGACTACTGAATCTCATGGTTAAAGGGCCCACTGCCACAAATCTTTCACTGTGAGGTGGTTCCTTTGGTTGGATTCCGTTGTCTATGTATCAAATACTCTGTAAGCCCTTAGTTGTGCTGGCTAGGGCTCTGTGGGAAAGAAAGGCAAACTCATATTTGGACTAAAAAATGTCTGTTCCTGTGAGACTCAATTGCAGGCCCTTTTTTAGGGGCACAGTGTGGTCATATTGCCACCTATGGCCTGTTCTGCTTGGGGTATTATGCTATATATTAGGGGCTTGGTGTTGGTCTCTGTTGCTCGTAGGTTGGATGTTCAGAATTGTTCTTGGTAGATGAGAGTACATGCCTCCTTCTCTGCCTCCATCTCTATTTCTACTATAGGGACCTCTCCATGTCTGTTCCCATAATGCCAGTTTAGGGGTGGCTGATGTTAACTTGCTGAGTTATTTTGTCTACTTGGCTATTCAGTGCCTTTTCTGTGTTGGCAGATTTCTGGTGGGCATTAACACATGAAACAAAGATTTTCGTGCTTTTGTGCCCACTCTTGCATATTTATTCATTTGCCTCTACTCACACCTCTTGCCTCCTTTTGATAATTCATCTCTTTAAAGCCAGTTGGCCAGCCTGTTTACTTTTGTTATTGAATCTGTCCTTGTCATCCCAGGCCACTTTTCTTTCTATACAAAATTCATAACTAGGTGCACCACTAGAAGCTCTTTCTGTTAGGAAGATTTCTCTTTCTGTTGTCAAGGTCACCCCTAAGTGAGGCTATGATGAAGCCGTTTATTTTCAGCTTGCATTCACATACTGAGCTGACCTATTTTTAAGGCAAGCTTTGGCTTTTTTCTCCTCAAATTGGTCACATAGGATCCCGTTACAGCTGTAGATGTGAACTGAGGAAGGAGTGCTGGTACAAATGTAGTGGGTGTCAGGGAAATCATAGCTGCCTGCTTATGTAGCTAACTTGGGGCTTTTAGTTTTGTTTTGGTTTGATCCTTAGAGTACCATATCCATCTTATAATTGATTGCTGCTGAACTCACTTAGCTTTCTGACTTGTGAAGTCCTAGTGAACCTAGTTCATTACAAAATGTTCTGAATGACATGATCAAATGTTAATTCCCAATGATCAGGTGTTAAGTCTCTTACCAGTAACACCAGGAGCTATTTTTCTATTAGTGTGGTTTTTCTGCAGAACTCCAGGGGCCTGCATTTTGATTTTCATGTTGGGGCTTGCTATAAAGTCTACATTGCATCCTTCCCACCATTTATACCTCCAACAGTATAGAGACAGCTGTACTCCATCCTGGACTCAAAACTGGCACCCTTGGCTGGGTGCCTGTAGCTCAGCAGCTAGGGCGCCAACCACATACACCAGAGCTGGAGGATTTGAATCCAGCCCAGGCCTTCTAAACAACAATGACAACTACAACCAAAAAATAGCCAGGCATTGTGGCGAGCTCCTGTAGTCCCACCTACTTGTGAGGCCGAGGCAAGAGAATCACTTAAGCCCAAGAGTTTGCGCTGGGTTGCTGTGAACTGTGATGCCACAGTACTCTACTGAGGGCGACATAATGATACTTGTCTCAAAAAAAAAAAAAAAAAAAGGCAGCCTTTCATGTCATCCAGTATATGGGCCACAGTGTAGGATGTATTGCTTTGGTTGGCCCCAAGCAGTCCTTCTGCCTCAGCCTCCCTTCTGTTGAGCCCTGTGGGAGGCTGAGGCAGAAGGACTGCTTGGGGCCAGGTTTGATGAACCAGTGTGAGAGGGAACAAACCAGAGTGGGAATGGTGGGGATTGAGGAAATAAGACACACCAGAGATGAAGATGGGATTGAGAGGACTGGAGCTGCTGAGACTGCAGCCAGCACTGAACCATGAAAACAGCTTTATTACATAACTTCTAAACAAGGTCCCTTATTTAAACAAAGTTGCTTACTAGAGGGAAATTGATGTGAATCTAGCACATGGTGTAAAGATTAACTTTAGGGAGGAAAAGCTACCTGATTTCTAGCAAAAGATAAAAAGGAAAGTATGCAGGGGCTACGTGACTTCTGGCAGAGGAGAAAAGAATGTTGTTGTTCAGGAGGAGAAGCAGTTGGGGGTAGTTCCTTGAATGTCTCCCCAGGCTGTGGGGGCCTTGCTGCTTCATAGCCCCTGCACTGCAGCCAGGAGTTTGAGACCAGCCTGGGCAACATAGCAAGTCCTTGTCTCTAAAAAAGAAAAATTAGCCAGGTGTGGAGGTATGCACCTGTAGTCCCAGTTATTTAAAGGGTGAATGAGGAGGATTGCTTGAGCCTAGGAGCTGGAGGCTGCAGTGAGGTCTGAGCACACTGCTGCACTTTAGCCTGCGTGACAGAGCAAGACCCCATCTAAAAAAGAAAAAAATGAAGGAAGGAGGGAAGAAGGCGGGACATTGCCTCTAAAATCTGAAGAAACTTACCAAACATTATGCTTCCTTTTTTGTAGTGACGAATGCAAGATAGAGCAATTTGTATTTTGCTTTGGAGGGGATGTGTTGGTATGAACATGACCACTGGACTCTAAAGACTTCACTGAAATGGTAGATCCCTGAATATTTGTAGGGTTTTTTGTCTTACTTCATGAGCACATATATCTTCCCAAGTCCTTCGGCATGCTGGCTACCATTTACTCATCTTGTAAGATCAACATGATGTCATCAGTAGATCAGTGGGCTGCTCTGAGTCCAGATCTGTTCACTGTATAATGACACAATGGAATTAACATAGCCCTAAAGCAAAACTGTGAATGCGTATTATTGTTTATTCCAAGTGAAAGTGAACCATTTCTGATTGGGATGGAAAATAACTTATTAGCCTTATCAATGGCTGCGTCCCTTATATTGGAGGCTGTGGTAACATACTACATCTGGCATGTTGAGCTTGTGGTAGATTCACCTGGTTTCTGTAGGGTGATTTAAATGGACATACAGTAGAACCTCTGTAAGTTGAAGACCCAAGGGACTATAACAAACTGGTCAACAGATGGAGGTGGTCAATATAAAGAACCAATCCTGTTGTATTAATAGGTACATGTGATACATTTCTGGTATATGAAAATTAGGTCAACTTAAGGAGGTGGTCACTGTAGGGAGGTGGTCAACTATGGAGGATCTACTGTATTTGGGGGCCATTATCTCTACATCTTTGAGATCCTTAAAAGTAAGTGGCACTAATCTTTGCCACCTTACCTCTGCCCCTTACACAATTTTGTTTTTGGTTTACTATCCTAATCAAGGGTCAGGAGACATTTTTGGAAGATTTCACTTCTATTTTACCTTTTTTTTTTTTTGAGTCTTATTTTGTCGCCCTCAGTATAGTGCAGTGGCATCACAGCTCACAACAACCTCTGACTCCTGAGCTTAGGCGATTCTCTTGTCTCAGCCTTCCGAGCAGCTGAGACTATAGGCACCTGCCACAACACCCGGCTATTTTTTTGTTGCAGTTTGGCTGGGGCTGGGTTTGAACCCGCTACCCTCGGCATATGGGGCCAGCGCCCTACTCACTGAGCCAGAGGCGCCAACCCGATTTTACCTTTTTAATAGCTCTTACTCCACAAGCCAAGGTCCCAGAGTAGGGATTACCCCAACTGCTAAGTATGCCAAATCTATTTATACACTCAGGGACTGGGAAAGTGACTGCTGGGTGAGTCTGTAGACCAGTGGATCCAGATTTTGGCTAGGACTCCATTGATTACTTGGCTCCTATATTCTTCCTCGTGTAGTAGGACATCAGTGATGTTCCATGTCACTGAATAGCAAGTCAGCTCAGACTCTGTGACCAATAGTCCTTGAAATTTCTGCGTAGTTTTCTTATACTCCATAGTCACTTGAATAAACAGCCAGCCATAGGTTCCTTTGGGGAAGAACTGGGGAATCATTTTATACACACACACACACACACACACACACACGTATGTATGTTTATATGTCTGTATGTCAGTCAGGGGTCGGTATCTGAATCCTGACTGAGGTCCGGGAATTGGGCATGGGGCAATGGTTTTTTTTTTAACTTTATTCAAATTAACATGAGGGTGCAATTTCAATTTTTAGGTTACATCATTCTCACTTCCAGGGTAAAGTTCCATTTGAGGGGTAATGAGGGCAATTGCTCTCAGTCTTCTGTTTATCCATTCTTGCCTTATTTTGATTGTACATATTAAATAGCTTGGTGTTGACTACTTATTTTTCTCCTAATGACACCGTATTCTGCTGTCTCCATAGCTCACTGAAGGCCAAGTGTCATTGGCTGTCTCTCACCTTGTGAGTCATGATGGTAACCGGTTCTGTGGCTTCTGGTGTTTAAGTACTATCACCTGGTCCCAGTTGCTTCAGCACCCCATCATCCCTACTGCTGTCGAAGAGTCAAACTCTGTGATAGCTTCTCCTTTAGAGAAGAGTCACCACTGAACTTCTTAGGGATGCTGGTGGCCTTCTCTCTGCATTATTCCTGCTGACCTTGATGAATGGTGCTGTGACTTCACATAATATATCCATTCTAACATATCTACTTTCCCGAGGCTTTTAGTCCATCCCTACTATGCTGTTTCAGCTCAGTCATTGCAACCTCACTCAGCATGGGTATCATTTTTTCCAGGCTCCTAGGAGCCACCCAGGAAGTGAGCTGATACCATCTCCCAGGTCCTTGCCACAGTGTTAATTGTCATTTCCTGAGACACCCCTTAACTCCTTTCAGCCAGTAAACTTTACCTTAATGTTGTTGCCTCTTTGACTGAGGACTCTAAAAATTTAGCACCATGGATAGCCCCCGAGCTTGTTGGTTTACCCTGGCTAATTTTCAGAGTTCTTTTGGATTTATAGTCCTTCTTCTTCCTTATCAGGTTCAAGATGTCCTTGGCAGAGCTAGCATTAGATATTATCATGGCAGCTGAGAAAGGAGATGGGGGCCAGTCCTGAGGGGAGTTCCTGTGTTGTCTTGCCTTGTATGTGAGAGGCCTTTCAAGAGTGTTCCTGCCCAGTGGGGAGTGTTAATTCATCTCTGCAGGTTCTGAGGGTTTAAAGGATCTGGAGAATGACAGTCTTTGAGGGTAGCCGTCAGAGATGTTCCTATCCCATCTGTCAGGCCTTTAGGTTTTCCAAACCAAGATCTTGATCTTGGCAAACAAACCTGTCCTGGCTAAACATTCAGTCATCTTGGAAGCAATGGTCTTAAACCAACTTGAGTTTGCTCTCCATCTCCTGCTCCCCCACTTAGGTGATAAGGACCTCTTTGTGAGCTGCCAATGAGACCCCCTGGCCAAGTTTCTAGTTGTTTGTCAGGTGCCCTTTCCAGGGAACCAGTATAACATAACAGTTAGCCATTTCCATTGTTCTTGTATACTCCTCTTACACTTTTAAACAATCTGAATCAGTCAGAGTATTCCTCTCTGGGAACATTCTTCCAAGTCACAGCTTATGAAGGTGTTAAGACTTGGGCCATTAGCTTTTGCCAGAGACCGTCCGTCCTTGCCTCACTTGCCACGTGGGATGACATTCTCATTGCTAGTGGGACAGTAAGTGATCCTATCTTTTTTTTTTGAGACAAGAGTCTCACTGTGTCACCCTGAGGAGAGTGCTGTGGTGTCACAGATCATAGCAACCTCTAACTCTTGGGCTTAAGCAATTTTCTTGCCTCAGCCTCCCATGTAATGGGACTACAGGTCCCCGCCACAACGCCCGGCTATTTTTTTTTTTTTTTTTTGGTTGTAGTTGTCACTGTTGTTTGGCAGGCCCGGGCTGGGTTCGAACCTGCCAGCTCCAGTGTATGTGGCTGGCACTCTAGCTGCTGAGTTATAGGCGCCAAGCCAGTGAGCCCATCTTATCCCGTCTTATCCCATCTCTTCTGCTTTCTCAGTCCATTTATGGTATCACTTGTGCCAATTTGAGTCTTTCAGGAAGTAGCTACTGAGACAGAGTTAGAAAGAAGAGGGATATGGGGAAGGGGAGGATTTCTATGGAAAGAAAAGGAAGAGGAGACAGAACTGTCAGGGAGAGGCTGAGAGTGCAGTACAGATCTGGAGCTGTCGGGTTCAAATCCAGCCTGGGCCTGCCAAAACAACAGCTACAACCAAAAAATGGCCAGGCATTGTGCTGGGCACCTATAATCCCAGCTACTTGGGAGACTGAGGCAAGAGAATCGCTTAAGCCTAAGAGTTTGAGGTTGCTATGAGCTATGAGGCCATGGCACTCTACTGAGGGTGACATAGTAAGGCTCTGTCTCAGAAAAAAAAAAAATAAAGAGGGCAGCACCTATGGCTCATGGAGTAGGGCACCAGCCCCATGTACCGAAGATGGCAGGTTCAAACCCGGCCTCGGCCAAAATGCAAAACAGAAAAATAGCCGGGCGCTGTGGTGGGCACCTGAAGTCCCAGCTACTTGGGAGGCTGAGGCAAGAGAATTGCCTAAGCCCAGGAGTTGGAGGTTGCTGTGAGGTGTGTGATGCCACGGCACTCTACCGAGGGTGATAAAGTGAGACTCTGTCTCTACAAAAAAAAAAAAATTAAAAAAAAAAAAAAAAGAGTTGCTCAATCCCAGCTACTTGGGATGCTAGGTAAGAGGATTCCTTGAGCCCAGTAGTTCAAGACTAGCCTGGGCCATATAGTAAGATCACAAGTTGAAAAACAAAACAAAAAGAAAACAAATAACCTCCCCCCCCCAATGATTCAGGTAGCTAGGGCCTTGCACCTGCACAGGAGCAAGCTACCACACTCGCTGGTTTTTGTCATAGAGAATGCATCTGGCCATGTTTCCCACACTGGTCTTGAACTCCTGGCTTCAAAGAATCCTCTCACCTCAGCCTCCCAAAGTGCTGAGATTATAGGCATGAGCCACCATACCTCCCCTAAAACATTTTTAAATGATTCAGATAATCACTCAACAGAGTTTACTTAACTAGGTTGTTGAATTTACAAAAAGTTTTAAACAAGCTAGGTAATCTTAAGAGGTGAAATTTAGGGTACAAAATTCTAACACAAAATGGCATGAGTTTAGATAATTGTACCCTAATGGTTTTCAAGTGAAGCTCCCAGACTCCTGGAAATCCACAAGACCCTTTAAGGAATTATAGGTTTTTAAAGGAATTATAAAAACTGTTTTCCTTTATAGCACTTAGACATAACAGCTTAGTATGCCCTTTTCACTCTGTTGACAATTGCAACAAAGGTACAAAAGCAATGGTGAGTAGACTGCTTGCATCTTAGCACAAATCAAGAAAGAAATACCAAACTGTTTTACCCTAGACGTCATATTCTTCACTGTCGTGCCCTCTCAGTGTAAAAAAAAATGCCAGTTTCACCTGATTGGTGAAGCAATGAAAATTAACTGTGTTAAATCTCAACTCTTGAGTAAAGTCTTTTTACATAGTCTGTGTAACAAAATGGGAAGCACTTCCACAGCATACCAAAGCGTGATGGTATGCTAACTCAGCTACTTTTTCCACATAACTAATGTCCTCAAAGAAGAGAGTATTAAAAGAAAAGCACAAGTAGCAGAAGGGTTTTAAAGTGGAGGAACCAGGTAAGATATAAAGTATGCTTGCAACCCTCTAATACAGTGGTTCTCTACCTTCCTAATGCGTAAGTACTTTACTGGGTGAAGTAGCACCTGTTTCAGAAAGCTTAAAGATACACAGTAGAGCAGGGGTTCTCAACCTTCCTAATGCCTCCTGATGCTACGACCTTTTAACACAGTTCCTCATGTTGTGGTGACCCCCCAACCATAAAATTATTTTCGTTGCTACTTCATATCTGTAATTTTGCTGTGGTTAAGAATTGTAATGTAAATATCAGATATGCAGGAGACCCCCAAAGGAGTAGTGACCCACAGGTTGAGAATCGCTGCTCTAATAATTGGTAACACAGCTAGAAGACAGGAACTAAGTTTGCTATTATTATTTATGTGTGTGTGTTTCTTTGATGATTCTTCTTATAATCTCAATCACCTTGCTATGTTCTAGGTACTATGCAGTGGTACTAGGTGACCATTAACTATTGAAATGAACCTGAAATATTAAACTATTTTGTTAGAAGAATCCCTGAATTCTAAACCAGTGCAGTACAGTTAACAGCAGAACCTTTATTAGCAGCAGAATTCTAAGAGCAGCACCTAGAAGTGTTGTGACTGAAGTAGGCAGACAGATCATTACAGATCCCATGAACTTGCCTTCTGTCCTCCATTTATCTATTCTCAACAGTGGTTCTGTGGACTACTTCAATCACATGTTCCCCCCAAGTTGCAACTGATTTATTGTGTTTCCTTCCACAGGCATATACTTAACCACTTTCCTCACAGACTGTTCAGATGGCCCCATTATCCTTCCCCTGGGACTTTTCTTTCTCCATATCGAAGGATCCCAGTGGGGCCTCTTCATCAAACTGCTTTTTTTTTTTTTTCCAGACAGAGTCTCACTTTGTCACCCTTGGTAGAGTGCTGTGGTGTCACAGTTCACAGCAACCTCAAACTCTCAGGCTTAAGCGATTCTCTTGCCTCAGCCTCCCACATAGCTGGGACTACAGGCACCTGCCACAACACCTGGCTATTTTTTTTGTTGTTGCAGTTGTCATTGTTGTTTAGCTGGCCCAGTCCTGGTTGGAACCCAAAAGCCTCGGTGTATGTGGTGTATGTGGTCGGCACCATAACCACTGTTCTGTGGGCGTTGAGCCTCAGATTAGAGTTTTAAAAGCACATTCCAGATGAAGTATCTACCTTCTTTTAGTACGTTGAAATTTTGTTGTGTTGGCTGTTGGCCAGACCTAATCTTACCCACTGCATGCTTCCCACTTGAATACTACTCTTCTCCCTCATTTAATCTGTTTTTTGTTCTTGCTGATTCGTGTTTAGAACTCTCTTCCTTCAGATATTCACAAGGTTGCCTCTGACATTCAGCCAGATCTTCCCTTGTCTTCCTAATGTAAAATTGTAGCCCACCACTTCATTTTTCATTCTTTACTTTTCTCCTTAGCATGTATCATACAGCATATCATATATTTTACATGTTTATCTTGTTTATTATCCATTTCCACCTATTAGTCCATGAGGGCTAGGGTTGTTTTGTTGTTGTTTCATCTTTAGTGCTTAAGACTTAAATTCACCAACTTGGTTAGGTAAACTTCATTGAGTGTTTAAATGACTTAATCATTAAAAAATATTTTGATAATACGGTGCTTACTCCATACCTTCATTGTTTTTTTTTTTTTGGGGACAGATCCTCAAGCTGTCACCCTGGATAGAGTGCTGTGGCATCACAGCTCACAGCAACCTCCAATTCCTGGGCTCAAGCGAGTCTCTTGCCTCCGCCTCCCAAGTGACTACAGGCACCCGCCACAACACCTGGCCATTTTTTGGTTG
>CAUYRH010121624.1:0-30448 GCA_963574655.1 Perodicticus potto | reverse complement strand
AAAAAATGGCCGGGCGTTGTGGCGAGTGCCTGTAGTCCCAGCTACTTGGGAGGCGGAGGCAGGAGACTCGCTTGAGCCCAGGAGTTGGAGGTTGCTGTGAGCTGTGACGCCACAGCACTCTATCCAGGGGGACAGCTTGAGGCTCTTTCTCAAAAAAAAAAACTTGAAATAAAAATTTTAAAGCCAATTTAAAAAATGGTTATAAGCCCCGATATACTCTTCTGCTGAACTTTTGTAATCCTATAAATAGAAAGGCAAACAAAATAATGGGATAAAAATTTGGCTCTATTTTCTTAGCGTATTCAGGAACTAGTAATACAGTGCTCATCTTTGTGTCAGAACATATGTTTTTGGGCATTTTTCCAGAAATATAATGAAGCAAGAGAAGCTATAATTTGCTAATCAATCCTTAGGAAAAAAAAATGAGAAGGGAGAATAATAGTAATAATCATTTTAGAAGATAATATGCAAATTGTAGGCTATTATGCATCTACTTTTCTACCACCCAGTCATGAAAAAAAGAACCTAAATTCATGTACTCCTGACGTATTGCCATTTGTTAAAATTGAAGTATTAGTAAATTACTCACAATTTAAAGGTATCATAGCCTTTGCTGTAATTTAAACTTTCCAGTCCACTGGTTGACCATAACTTGGAAACCAGGAACTTGAAACTAAATATGTTTTCCCATTTGATCAGTGTTTCACAGTTTATCCAGAGGTTTATTACCTGATATCAAGTTTAAGACACACAAAGCTCTGTGGATGGAAAGGGATTATTTTTGCCTATTCAACAATAAGGAAGCAGAGGTAGGAAACAGAAGAGCCAGGGCTTCAGCTTTGGGTTTCAGGTGATATTTCGTGCCTTCTTGCAGCCAGCACCCAAGTCCACCAAAGTGCAAAACTGGAGTCACAGAGCTTTGTTAAAAATGCCTGCCCTCACACATGCGCAGATTGCCTTACATTTCTAATCAAGAGGATTTATAAGATACGCATTTGAAAAGCAAGCTTATTTATTCTGATACTTTCTAAAATACTCTTCTTTTTAAAAATTATGTAGCTTTTCTCCAAGCCCCTAAAATTCATATGGTCTATGCCATTTTGCTTATTTAAGGAAATGTGGTGTCTTTCAAGCATACTTCATTCTAAATGCCATGTAATAGACATGTTCCTCTGTGCATAGGAAGTGAAATGAACTGCAGATTAAATATGTTGATACATGTTTTAGAGAGTGGTCTGCAGCTGTCCTATATTTCAGTCATTTGTGTTCTTGAATTTTGTTCTTATATTCAATGTGTTTAAATATTCAAATGGAGAGAAATTTCAAGAATTTTTGTCACTGAATATCCTTCCACGTTCCTCTAGGACTGACAAAACACCAGAGTATGAAAAAGACAGGTTGTAACTTTTTCAAAATTATGATTTTGCCCCTTGCAAAAGCATATTTTTGGTGGGTGATTTTCCATCATGAATATGTATTTTTAGTGCATAAATACTTGGAAAGTGCTTTTTATTTTTTTTTACAGCTGTCTTCCCTTTTAAATAAGACAAACTTTAGGCGCATAATTTAGAATACTTATGCATGAAGAGGTAATATTTTGTGCATTATAATCAAGCACAGTCTATGAACAAACAATAGAGCTATCTGCCATCCCCACTTTCCTTCAAATTATGCAAAATCTTTTGGGACCTAAACAAACAATGACATTCAAACATGGGTTAAATCCACTTTTGAATACATAATGTACTACTTATCAGCTAACTCAAATACTATTAGGGACAATTTGATTCAAATAGAAGAAAAACTAAACCACATGGAGGAAGCGAATCCATTTCATGTTTATGTAAAACAAATTTATGATTTTTCTATGCTTCCTTGACTCTTATTTATCATTTAATTTCAGTTTGTTCAATTCTTTTTTAGCATATAAGTTTACCAGGGCCAATGCTACAATAGCAAAATTTAGATGTTTTAGAAATAATTGAATGTCCAGCAATAATGTTAAAATTATGGATATTGAGTCTTTGGGATATTTCTTTTGACACTGAACTATATTCGAAGTATCTTTTTGACCTTTTTTCAAAGCATTGATAATAGCTAACATGTTTTTATCTTTACTCTCTCTCCATAGATAATAATGCCTCCAATGTAACTAGCACCTTACGAATTTTAACACATTTTCCCAAGCAGATTCAGTATTTATAGCTTTTATATTGAATGATGTTTTTTCCTCTCACAAAAATAAACCTTATTACTGTGGTATTCTAAGAAATTAACAAAAGACATATGGCCTCCTATTCAGCTTCTATTAGATTTTCAGGATGCCATTGTGGCCATATTTTATAGTTCATAAAATTCAGGGGGTTCATATTAGTCAAGCAACAAGAAACAACAAAATTGTACACATAGCAACTGTGACTTCTGGAGTTATCCCAAGGAATTTTATTTAAAGAAGCCAACTTATCCCTGAAAAAAATGTGAGGAGCTAATTTTCCATGATCACTGATACTGACACCATTGCCACAGGATCATAAAAGATACTTACTTTTAAATTAGCCTAGCTGTGATCTATACTTTTGCTTGGCTGATTTTCTTTCAATCACATTTATTCTTGCTCACAATCTGACATTCTTAGTTACTTTCCTAAAAACCTTTATTTTGATTGACTCTGAAATAATAAACAACTATTCTAAAGCTAAAACAAGGTACGCTGCCTGGATGCCTCCTATAATGTACTTTTGTAGTATGTGATTAAGGTGGACCCACAGTAAGAGGAACAAGAGTGGTTCAGTGAATAAAATGGTGTTTAAGGGTATGTGTGTGTACTTTGAAATGTTCACAGAAAATAGATTTTATAAAAAATTATGCATGAGTTTCAAGATCAAATTGTATCAAAATAAACTTATACTAATTTTTTATAACATGTATGAATAGGATCCAGTTTTGGGGACTAGGAAGGATAAAACAACTGGTGTGAAACTTGCCCCTATCATGAATTCTGCTAAGAGTGAACCAGAAAATAAACATCAACATTACGATGAAGCTTTACCAGAAAAAATGGTGAAATCACTGATGCTTTACACAAAGTTGATGGGGACAATACCCTCAAAGAAATGATTAGTTTACAAACAGATAAGTAGTTTTACAAAGGGTCATGGCAATGTTGAAAACGAAGCCTACGGTGGTTGACAATCCATGGCAATATGTGGGGAACAATTACTCTTATTCATACCCTAATTAAACAGGATGTACAATTAACAGCAGAACAGCCAATACTATAGACATCTCAACTGGTTCAGTTTACTCAATTCTAACTGTAAAAGTTGAGTACATTTTCCACTTGATGAAAGCCAAAATTGTTGAATCCAAAACAATAGTAGATGTCAACATTGTTTTCAATAGAAATTCTAAACAAGTGGGATCAAGATCCTAAAACGTTTCTTAACAGAGTTATAACAGGAAATGAAATATGGCTCTATCAGTATGATCATGAAGACAAAGCATAAATAATCAAAGGAATGGTTACCAAGAGGTCAAAGTAGTCCAGTCAAAGTAAAAACAGACCAGTTTACAACAGAACTGCTGACAACTGTTGTCATGGATGTTACTGTAAGAGTAACAGGTATTTGGGGGATTCTCATGGCATTTTGCTTGTTGACTTTTTGAAGGGCTAAAGAATAATAAAACCTGCTTATTATGAGATTGTTCTTGAAAATGTTATCCAAATCTTTAGCATAAAAATTTCTGGATAAAGCTTCTTTAAAGTAATTTTCCATCATGATAATATGCTTGCTCATTCCTATTAACAAACCAGGGCAATTCTGTGAATATTTTATTGAGAATTTATTAAGCATCCTCCTCACTATCCTGAATTGGCTCTTTCTGATTTCTTTTTGTTTTTCTATCTTAAAAATGTTAAAGCGCACCCATTTTCCATTAGTTAATAGTATAGAAAACTCTACATTGACATAATTAAATTCCTAGGACTCTCAGTTCTTTGGAAATGGACACATACATGGTCTGTTATTACTTTTAAAAATGTCTTGACATTGATGGGTCTTAATTTAGAGAAATAAAGTCATCTTTTTAATATTTCCTTTTAATTCCACTTCCACAACATGTTAAAATCCCCTCATATATGTGTCTGTGTGTATATGTGTACACATATTAAATTGCAACCTCCCAGATTAACTGTGATGTATCTTTATCTTTTTCCACGGACAAAAATGAAACAAGTGACCTCACTTGTTTACATCTTCAAATTTTCCCTCTATACTAGCCTCTTGTTTTATAGTTAGAAATTTCTTCCATCTTAATAAATTGTTCTTCAATACTATATTCTCTATAAGATTTCACTAAATAGTCTTTTTGATAACCATTAACCTTTTTGAAATAGTAGTTTAACTTTCTGATTCCTCAACAAATTGAATTTACATTCGGCCTGCATTATTCTAGAGCAATGTATATTAAAATGCTTGCAAGTGACTTATTCATATTCAAATATTCTAACAACTCTAATTTTTTAAAACTATTTAACTTTGAAAGTTCAGACTCCATCAATTCTTATTCCTTCAAACTACCTTCTGAAACTTCTCATTGATTGCTGTCAGTTTTAGAATTTGCTGGATTTCTGTTTGGAATGACTTTTCCTTTCCTTATTAAATACTTTTTCAGCTTCTGAGATTTAACTTGAACCAAATTTACATTAAGCCATCCCTGTCTTCTTGCCTGCTTACCTTCATGTTCCCATAACATTATTAACAAAATATATTATAACATAGCTATATACCCTTTTCCCCGGTAGATTATAAATGTGACTCTTATCCTTTATGGTGTGCTAGTATGTAAATATATAGCGAACACCCAGCACTATACAAAAATGAGTTGAGCTCAGCACCTGAAGCAAAGCAGTTAGGGCACCGGCTACATACACCAGGGCTGGCAGGCTCACACCCAGTCCGGGCCTGCCAAACAACAATGACAACTACAACAACAAGAACAAAAAATAGCCAGGCATCATGGTGGGCACCTGTAGACCCAGGAACTTGGGAGGCTGAGCAAGAGAATCACTTGAACCCAACAATTTGAGGTTGCTGTGAGCTGTGACGTTACTGCACTCTACCGAGTGCAACATAATGAGACTGTCTCAAAAAATAAACAAAAACAAAAATAAGTTTAAAATTAATGGTAGATTATTGCCATCACTGATTATCTATGCTTCAATGGCCTTTTACTATAATTTTCAATTCATATATTTCCATTCACAATTTTTCTAACCTTTAAAGTTAACAGAAAAATGCAACTCAAATTTATTTTTGTGCTAAGGAGAGACTAATATTAATAACAGTTTTTATTTATTAAACTCTTAATTTAACAACTTGAACAATAAAATAATACTATTCACTTTTCAACTTATTTCAACTTCAATACTATTCACTATTTTCAACTTACACAGGGTTGAAAATGTTATGTGCCTGAATTTATAGCACAAGTGAGTGGCAAAACACACAGTGAAACTCAAATCCTTCACTCCAAAAACTATATAGTAAAGTTATAATAAAATAAAGAGTAAAAAGAAGTTTCTCTGAAGATGAAAAACCTATTATGGGAAGATATGAGGAAAGAACACTATCAACAGAGAACCGAACCTGTACAAAGGCCTTAGTCAAAATAGCATGCTTGATTGGTTCTAAGAATGAAAGTATTAAATAAAGGGACTCATGGAATAATACCAAAGAAGTTACAAAAAAGACATAACTTAGGAACATAAAATTTATGTTAAAAATTTATACTTTTCCCCAATTGCCATAGGAATACATAAAAAGATTTTAAACTGAATAGCAATATCTTTTTTTTTTTTGGTTTGTAGTCAATGCATGCGAATTTTAGAGAGAATGAATATCGATGATGAAGAAAGTTATGTAAGTAAGATATATAAGGTCATAATTAGTTGGTCTTGGAGGTCAGAAGTATGAGAAAGATTTTTGATGATACAATTGATGTCTTTGTATTTATTGAACCAGGAGAATGTACTTTGACTAACAAAATGCAAAGAGAAGACAGGGAGGACTGAGGCCAAGATGTGAACTAGAAGCAGCTCACACACACTGCTTTCAAGGAGAGAATTGAAAGTTGTAATTGTATGCCCAACTGTGGATGGGATGGGCCCTCTTGGAGAGAGCATTGCCAGTCATCAGGGAGTGATGAGAGACACTAGAGTGAAAAGATCAACTCTGGAAGATCAACTGGAAGATCAACTCACCAACATCAAAAGTTACCTAAGGAAGACATCTACATGTGGAAAAAGGATAAAGGAGAGAACCTCAGGGCCCCACAGCAGGCCTCTATACTCATTGGGTAACTACTTGGAGAAAGAATAGTAAAGTTGCACTGGAGATCAGGCTTAGCAGTGACCTGCATAGTCCCCCTTCAGGCTTTCCACTGTTGATGCCATTTTGAGCTCTTGGAACAAGAGCATCCAGTCTACATAGAGATCAAGTTCACTGCAACTACCCCAACTTTGACACTTTCCAGGCCAGAGAGAAAGCAGACACTTTCATATACCCATGAATGGGAGCCATGCACTTCTGCCAACAGGGAATTCAAATGGAACATGTGATGACACCAATTCCAACACGAGAAGTTCCATTGTAGACGCCACCTGTGGGAGGAGAGAACCCCAGTTGTGCATGCCAACTGGTGGTCCACAAACTCACAGACCTGCATGCCATGGGATAGGCCACATCTCCTGGCTCTGTGTGCTGGCCAGTAGCCACACCCTCAAGGCCCCACACACTGATCAGGGGATGAACATCTCCGGCCTCATCTGTCATACCAAGGCCACATACATGTGGACCTGTACACTTCACAGAGCTCCACATGTCCACTTCACCATGCAATGTCACATCTATGGTCCAGCTCTCCACCCAACTCCTCATATCCCCACTGTGTATCACCCTTATATCTAGATTTGGGTGAAGCCCATTCCCACAGCCCTGACACCTATGGTCACTGCTTAAATAGGCTCACCAAGCAGCCTCTGCCTCAGCCACCGCTATAGAAAAGTCAGGTGGTGCAACCTCCTACAATGTATGCCATTGTGGAGAGGAACTCACCCCATCATCTGCCTGAACTTTCAACAATGGCCTAGGGCAACCTACCTCTCCACATGAAGATCCCCCAGCACTGGCTTGTTCTGTGTCAACCAGTGCCCTTTAGGGACCTCACTAAACAGGAGCATTTCCAGCAAAGGAGAACAGGACCACTGAAAACCAATTGTCTTGAACTGAGAAAGGAATTTTCAGATGGGAAGAAACAAAAAATAATTCTGACAACAAGAAAACCAAGGTATTTCAAAAAACCCAAAGAATCACAGTAGACCAACAGCAGTGTACGCCAATCATAAGGAGATTGTTGAAATGTCAGAAATGGAATTCAGAAAAAAAATATTACATGAACACTAGGACCCATTTTTAAAGCATAGACATGTATAATGAAAAGTCTACATATATGGTCACAAAAATATTAATAGTGATTATCTTTGAGTAGTAGAGACAATATTCTCTCTACTATTTCTACTAACTATATCTATTATTACTAACACTATTATTATCTCTACTAATAATGAAATATATGTGTTCAACATTGCTTCCTAGTATTTGTTGTCTATGTGTTCTACTGTCTTACAATGAGCATTACTTAAATAAGAAAAAACAGTAAAAGAGCTTTTGTGTAGAAAAAAAGAAATGGAATTCAGAATGAAAATGGCAAATAGGATGAATGGTATTGAAGAGAAGTTAAAACAGTATTTCAGGACATGAGTAAAAAAAAAAAAAATCACAAAGTTGCCAAAAGGGTAGACTATATAAGAAAGGATAGAACACAACTTAAAAACATAAAAGAGCCACTTAGGGAGCTTCAAAATATAGCAGAAAGTTTCAACAGTAGACTAGATCAAGCAGAAGAAAGAATTTCAGAGCTTGAAGAAGAGGATTTTGAGCTAAGTAAAAATGCAGAAAAAAATAGTAAAGAAGAATCAACCGTTATTCAGAGAAATATGGAACTAGGTGAAGCAAGCCAACATACAAATTATAGGTATCCCTGAGGGAGAAGACAAATTAAAAAGCACAGTAAACCTATTAGAGGGAATTAATGAGAAAAACTTCCCTGGTATTGTCAGAGATTCTAATACCCAACTACAAGATGGTTATTGAACACCAGAATATTACATCTCCAAGACACAGAAGTCATCAATCTGGCCAAAGTCAAAATGAAGGAGAAAATTCTACAAGTTGCAAAATGAAAGAAGAACTAATTTACAAAGAAAACCCACCTGGCTAACAGCAGACTTCTCCATAGAGACCATACAAGCCAGAAGGAATTGAGGCCCCACTTCTACTTTTCTTAAAAAAAACAACTAATTTCCGTGAATTTTATATCCTGCAAAACTAAGTTTCATAAATGGAGCAATACTTTTTCAGACATGCAAACTCTAACAGAATTAGACCAGCAGCCCTACAGGAAATGCTTAGTAGGGTGCTATACCTACAATGGCAAAATAGATACTCACTAGTGTAAAAACACCTGCCAATCAAAACTCATAGCCCTTATAAAACCACAGCACAAAGGATGTGGAACCAAAATAATAAAGTATCATCCAACATGATGAACAGAATAGTACCTCACACACCAATATTAACACTGAATGTGAACAGTCTTAATGCTCCAATTAAAATACATAGAATTGCTGCATATAATTAGTGCTTAATTATATTCTTTCTCCAAGAAACCCATCTACTTCATAAGGACACATACACACTTGAGGTAAAGGAATTGAAGGAATATTCAAGCAAATGGAAACCAAAAGCAAGTTGGTATAGCCATTCTCATATTAGATAAATTGTACTTTAAATGAGCCGAGAGCAGTGGCTTACACCTGTCATCCTAGCACTCTGGGAGGCTGAGGCAGGTGGATTGCCTGAGCTCAGGAGTTAGAGACCAGCCTGAGCAAGAGCGAGACCCTGTCTCTAAAATATAGCCAGGCATTGAGGCAGGCGCCTGTAGTCCTAGCTACTTCGGAGGCTGAGGCAAGATTGCTTGAACCCAAGAGTTTGAGGTTGCTGTGAGCTATGGAGCCACAGCACTCTACCAAGGGCAACAGAATAAAACTCTGTCTCAGAAAAAATAATGTACTTTAAATCAACAGTGATTTAAAGAAAAAGATAAAGATAGTCATCGTATGACAGTAAAGAGGGCAAGTCAGCAACAAGACATAACAGTCTTAAATATAAAAGGTGCCAAAAAATGTATACACGTTTTAAGAAAGAAAAAACTATTAAAATTGTAATGGTCAATATATAGAAAACAAAACATGAAAATAAGTTGAGCTTGGAGAGACTTGAATTTCACAAATTTAATACAGTTTTTTCTTGCTTGAAACGTGTACAGATTTTTTTGGCATGCCCAGTATATACACACCTTACACAGGGACTCCCAGATTCATAAAGCAAATTTTATTAGATCTAAGTGCAGAAATAAACAGTGGCATCATAATCACTGAGGACTTAAACAGACCATTGATAAAACTAGACAGACCATCAAAACAGAAAATCAACAAAGAAATCTTGGACTTAAATGGAGGTCCAGAACAAATGGGCCTGGCATACAGAACACTATCTGCAAACTACAGAATACACATTATTTTCATGAGTATACAGGATGTGTTCTAAAATTGATCATATTTTAGGCCACAAAGAAAGTCTCAGGAAATTCAGAAAAATTGATATTATGCCATGTATCTTCTCAGACCACATTAGAACAAAACCAGAAATTTATCTCAAGAGGAATTCTCAAATCCACACAAAGTCATGAAAATTAAACAATCTGCTGCTGAATGGGTCAATAATGAAATTAAGATGGAAATCAAAAGATTGTTTGGATTCAATGACAAAGGGATCCCAGCTTTCAAAATCTATGGGACACAAGAAAGGCAGGGCCAACGAGGCATATTCATAGCCTTAAATGCTTATATCAATGAGACAGAAAGATAACAAATTAGCAATTCAATGTCACATCCCAAGAAACTACAGAAAGAAGAGCAGAACAAAGCCAGTAGACAGGAAATATGAAATCTCAAGGCAGAACTAAATGAAACAAACAAACAAAATATATATATATATATATATATATATATATATATGAAGGATTGATGAAACACAAAGCTGCTTTGATGAGATAAAAAAAAAAACACAAAACAATAGACCACTAGCAAAATTAATAAGCAATAAAAAATATTCACATAAGCTCAGTCAGTAAGGGAGATATTACAGTTGATACCACAGAAATAAAAATCACCATCCATGAATACTACAAAAATATCTACACACACAAAACAGAAAACCTAGAGGAAATGGCTAAGTTCCTGGAAACATACAACACCAAAGCCTAAATCAGGAAGAAATAGAAAAACTGTACAGGCCATTAACAAGCAGCAAAATTGAACAGTGATAAAAATATCTCTCAACAAAAAAATAGCCACAGATAAGACAGATTCACAGCCAAATTCTACCATACTCACAAAGGAGAACTGACATCTATTCTAAAGAATCCATTCCATATCATTATAGAAGGACAGAATCTTAATTCATCCTATGAATTTGTATGACCTTGATACCAAAGCCAAGAAAGGACAAAACAAAAAAGGAAAACTAAAAATCAATATTCCTTACAGATCTTAGTGCAGAAATCCTCAATATAATAGGAGCAAACCAAATTAGCAATAAATCAAAAGTGTGTTTCATCCCAGGGTTGGAAGGAAGGTCCACATACCCAAATCAATAAATTTGATTCATCACAAAACAAAAGCAAAAACAAAAAATCATTTTATCTTAATTGCCACAGAAAAAGCATGTGACAAAAATCTAGAACCCTTTCATACAGAAAACCCTGAACACTCTAGACTTAGAAGGAATTTATCTCAAAATTATAGAGGCTATAGTTGACAAATCTACAGCCAATGCCATAATGAATGGAGAAAAGGTGAAGGCAGTCTCCCCAAGAACTGGAACAAGACAAGGCTGCCTACTGTCACTGCCTCTGTTCAACATAGTACTAAAATTCTTAGCCAGAGCAATTAGGTAAGAGAAAATAATAAATAATAAAGAGCATCAGGAAAGAGGAGGTCAGACTGCCATATCAATGATATGATCCTGTATTTGGAAAACTCTAAAGACTTTAAAGAAAATAAAATAGTTAGAAATATATTTAACAAGGAATGTGAATAATCTCTACAAAGAAAACCACAAAACACTGATAAAAGAAATCATAGATGGGACAAGAAAATGGAAAAACATTAATGCTCACGGATTGATAGAACAAACATGGTTGAAATGGCCACACTACCCGAAGTGATTTATAGATTAAACACGTGACTCCTCAAAATACCAATGTCTTACTTCACAGATCTAGAAAAAATAATCCTAAATTCATTTAGAACCAAAAAATAAGCCGGAATAGCCAAAGTACTCAAGCAAAAACATTTAATCTGGAGGCATCACATTACCTGACTTAAAATAATGACACACAGCATGCCACTGGTATAAAAGTAGAGACATACAACAATGGAACAGAAGAGTAAAACCCGGAAATAAAAGCATATACTTATGACAAACTGATCTACAAAGCAGACAAAAATATACACCGGGGAGAGGATGCCCTGTTCATTAAATGATGCTGGGAAAACGGGATGGCCACATGCAGAAGAAAGAATCAGGACCCAAGTCTCTCGCCACATACAAAAACTAATTCAAGATGAAGTAAAGCCTTAATTGAAAGGAATGGAACCACAAAAATTCTGCAATAAAAGAGAAAAACTCTTTTAAACATAGGTCTATGCAAAGAATTCATGACTAAGAAGCCAATGGCAGATATAACAGCAACATATTTAAACAAATGGGTTTAATTAAATTCCAAAGCTTCTGGATAGCAAAGGAAATAATTAACAGAGTAAATTGTCGACCTCCAGAATGGGAGAAAATGATCACAAACTGTACTTCTAACAAAGGGCTAATTTCTATAATCTACAAGTTATTGAAACAAAACAGCAAGAAAAAAAAGCCCTGTCAAAAAGTGAGAAAAAGACATGAACAGAAATTTTTTCAAAAGACAAACAAATGTATGTCGAACAGGCGGATGAAAATATCTCAGATTGTATAGAAGACCGCACACTGTACCCCATGATTGAACTAATGTACACAGCTATGATTCAAAAAAAAGGCAAAAAAAAAAAAAAAAGGACAAACAAATGGCCAACAAATTAAAAAATGTTCATTGTCACTAAGATTCAGAGAAATACAAATTAAAACTACAATAACAAACCACCTTTCCCTTGTCAGAATAGACTTTATTACAAAGTCAGAAAATAATAGACTCTGGTGTGGATGCAGAGAAAAAGATATGCTTATACTCTGTTGATGGCACTGCAAACTTGTAAAACCTCTATGGAAAACAGTATGGAGATTCCTCAAAGAACTAAAAATAGTAGACCTCCATTTGATCCAGCAATCCTACGTATCTATCTAAGAGAAAGAAATCATTTCATGAAAAGAATATACCTACATTTAAAAGATTATCACAACATAATTCACAATTGGAATGATATAATGATATGGAATCAGCCTAATTGCCCATCGATATGTGAGTGGATAAAGAAAATGCAGTGCTTGTATATACCATGGACCACTGAGCCATGAAAAGGAATAAAATAATTTCATTTTCAGAAACTTAGATGGAACTAGAGACAATTTCCTTAAGTGAAGTTTCTTAGGAATGGTAAAACAAACTCAACATGTTCTCACTAATAAGTGGGAGATAAATGAGAGGTGCATCTGGGCATAAAAAGATGTAAAAGACCTTGAAGAAAGGGAAAGGGTGTATTGGGAGTGAGGGATTACAAACTCACCGATTGGGTACATTGAACACTGTTCCAGTGGCAAACACATTGGAAGCCCTGATTCCATCATCATAGACTGTATCCATCCATTACTCCTTTAATGTTTTGAAATAAAAAGAGAAGACTGAAGTAGGAAGATTTATTTCAATGCCACATGACTATACAAAAGTTTTCTCTTAGTCTAAAAAGGAACCAAATACGGATCAAAATTGTTCTCACAAAGTAATGAGAAAGTCTCTTGAATGTTATCACAATCAGGTTGATGAAAATATCTCTGATTGTACCTGAAGCCTGTACACTGTACCCCATGATTGAATTATTGTACACAGCTATGATTCAATAAAAAATAAAAATAAAAAATAAAAAGGAACCTATGTGAGTAGGAAACATCAAGAACTGTAAATTGTCCCCTTATGTCCTCTCCTGTATGGTTCTAACAGGTAAAGAGAATTAATGGTAAGAAGGGTAGAAATCATTAAGACTTAGTCTGCTACTATTGAATTCTAGAATCACACAAAAATATGTCTGGATGCTGTATACCTTTAAACAAAGAATATAGATCTGTCTACTGTCACTTCTATGTTCATTAAATAGAAGATTACAGAAGACTAGGGATTTTCAAACTGTGGCTTTCTGAGTGTTCTGCATGCATGGCAGGGTTTTCTAAAAGGATAAAGGTTGACCATACAGGTAAGGACCTCTCTCCTGTCTCCCAATCAGATAGCTCCAATTTTTTTCTCTTTTATATGTTATATTCATAACATGTTGAAGCTTGAAAAAGTTGAAAATCATTGCTAAATTATCTCTGGGGTCACTATCAGGTATAATATAATCCTACCACTGACCTTCCTTTGTACTTTTCATAGATATTATTTATAGGTCTTATTATCTTATTATTTGTAGATATTTGTACACATAAATTTGTATTTAAATTTTGTAGTTCTAATACAGCCTTGACTGCTAAATGTGATTTTCAACCACATGTTTATCTGAAATTTCCAAAAAGATACCAAACTTAGCACAGTACAAATAAAATGCAACATACAACAAATACAGTATTTTATTCCCATTACAAATACATTGTTGGGTTGCCATTTATTTTCCAGTGCCTAAATCGGAGAAACAGAAAAGCCATTCTATTTTCCTCAGTTCCCTCATCCCAACATTTGTCCCTGGGTCTTATTTTCTCCCTCCTAAATATTGACCAAATCTACTCCATTCAGTTTGGATACTCAGTACCTTCATTCCCAGCATCGACATTTCAATAGATATTAAATCGCTTCCTCATGGGCCTCCTCCCTCTAATTTCTCCTCCTCCCCCAAACATTTGTCCAAACATCAGTTCAAAACTATTTTCAACTATTTAAAGCTGATCATTTTTCTCTTCCTATTATGGATTTGCTATTTATCTAGCATGCACTTCACAGCTTGGCATCGGTGCTAACACCTTAGATATTAATCACGCACTATGTCCCAATAATCCTTTGTTGTTTTAATTTGAAAATAGTAGGTGAACCAAGTTATTGTGTGATATAATCAAAATATTTTTGGTCTTCCACGATCTTCCAAAAACTGTTTTTATGAAGCTTATATTTCCCTGCCCATGAAAGAAAACTCTGGCAAGGCCTCTGAATTCTTTGCTCTTTCTTAATTACAGTTTTATGATCACTTAAGTCCAAGAAGGGCCCAAATTTAGGATTAGAGTATGTATCTCCATCCAATGAACCTGAATTACCATCGAATCTGTCTGGCTGCTGAGGTCAACCACAGACTGGAAGACTAAATGGTACCTTGGACCTGGAAGAAAGGAGGAGGTGATTGTTTCCACTGGGGTGCCTTTGTGAAACACTCAGAAGTCCCTAAGTATAATCCTCTCAACTATCATTCCCCTCTCTAAAATCGGGGTGATGGAGATAACACCACTTTACTCCTCATTCCAATGAGAACAGATGCCCACAGGTTGGCAACTGTTCTTTTCTGGGCCTAGCACATTCCTCCTGTACAACTCTGCATCAACTACTTTTTAAGAAAAGCTCTTCATAAACCTTCCTCTTCACTCTCCACTTGAAACCATTTCAAAATGGATTATTGGTATTCAGAAATTTCTTCCAAATATCTACATGTAGTAATTCAGGTCCTCAATCCAGAATTTACTGTTGTCGGCCAAGCAAGGTGGCTCACCTATATTCCTAGCACTCTGGAAGCCAAGACAGGAGGATCCCTTGAACTCAGGAGTGTGAGACCAGCTTGAGCAAGAGTAAGATCCCATCTCTACTAAAAATAGAAAAATTAGCTGGGTATTGTGGCGAGAGCCTATAGTTTCAGCTATTTGGGAGGCTGAGGCAGGAGGATTGCTTGAATCCAGGAATCTGAAATTGCTATGAGCAAGGCTGATGCCATAACATTCTAGCCTGGGCAATACAGTAAGCCACTGTCTTGGGGGAAAAAAGAGAGAGAGAGAGAGAGAGAGAGAGAGAGAGAAAAGAAAAGAAAAGAAAAGAAAGAAAAAAAGAAAGAGAAAGAATTTACCATTTTTAAAATTCTTGTACCTAGTTGCATTTTCAATGTTAGTGTGTGTTATCGAATTACTCCTTAGCACAAGTCTATAAGCAAGAAATCTAAAATACAATCACTTTTATCCACCTGTGGATATTGAGGTTAAAAGGAATTAAATACATTTTCCTACATTTTGTGCTTCATAAATGGTGAAGTTGGAAATAAATTCCAGGCACTGGACTCTGACTCTATGACCCAAACCCCACTACAATAGCTTTCTCTGCAATTCCTTTTATGATCTAAACTCTGTCTACTCACTTACTTTTAAATCTATTTCCCCATTTTTCAGTGCATTTCAACATTACTGACCTGCTAAGAAGTCTTTTCATTTATCAACCATTCCTTACATCCTGCCTTCACATGGACTATTTTCTCTACCAGAAATAGCCTTATGCATTTCCTCCTTCGATAGTAAATGCTTAGTGAACTCTTATTCAAGACAGCTGTTTTCTTAAACTCACCAGAAGGCTTAAGTACTTCCTTCAACATGCCTGTGTATAATATTATTGTGTTTTTATATGTTCTCTTATAACATGTTTATGCTTATATCTCTGTTGCTAAACCTCTGGGCCCAAAGTAGAAAGGGACTATATTCTTTTTATTTAGCCCTAGGGGGAAAAAATGCTTGTTGAATGGGTAAATGATAGCATCTATGAAGGCTACTCCTGTTGACATCAAATACTTGCTAAAAATTCTGGAGAGAAAGGTTAAATCTTTGGAAATTATCTAGTCCAACCAACTGATTTTAGAGTCAGGAAAATTCAGAACTAGAGAGGAAATGTAACTTGTTACAGGAAACCAATATTATATTTTTTAATTGGAACATTCTCTTCCTCTACATCCTAGAAGATTTTGAGTTCTTTATTTGGGCAAAGCTTTCAGCAAGGTCAATGGCTCAATGCCAGCATGAAGAGCCCTTGCTCTTCAAGCCCATCTCCCTAAGACCTAGCAGTTGTGACCAGGCTGTGCCAGGACCACCTGGGAGTCATTCTTAAATGGCAAGACTATCTGATTTATGTAAAGGTTATTAGAACTACAATCCATAGCAGGTGCTTAGTGTACTACATTTAAGGTCATTACAAAGGCACTTTGCTAGGTTCTTAGATGCGATGAAGATTGGCTATTTCCTTAGTATTTATATCACAGTAACAATGTTAACTCCTTTTTACAATCAATTTTTAAAATCAATGGTTTTCTTGTTATCTATAATTTTTATTATAAGTCCTTTTCAGAACATTGTATCCATTATTATTCAAAAACTTTATGAATGAATGAACAAGTGAAGTTACTATCAATTGAGAAGAACCTAAAAATAAAAGTTGGTAAGAAACAAAAGTTTTCTTACCTTCATGTTCAGTAAAAGCTTATTAGTATTGGGTTTATATCAAGAGTAACTTTTTAAAAAAATATGTATGTTTCTAAACCTTGAGCTTGGGAGTTTGAGGTTCTAGCGAGCTATCATGATGCCACTGCCCTGTAGACTGAGCAACAGAACAAGACCCTATGACAAAAAATATATATATAGTATTCTTAATTTTTGAAATAGCTAGGTCAAAATATATATTAGTGTTACTTTATTTAGCTGTTATATATAAAATGATGATAAATAAAATGTAATAAAAGCATAGGCAATTTTTTTTTAATTTTCATTTTGGGAAAAGTAAATAAAAGGTCAAAATGGGAGGAAAATTTTTGATCTGTTGAAAACAGAAGTGCTTATTTCATTTATGAATAGAAATGGGCTGAACTAAAAAGCACACTATATGTGTTGCTCTGTTTTATATTTTGGTATTTTTGAATGATAAACTTTGTATCCTTTTCTAGCAAAGGGAAGGCAAGCTCATTCACACAAGATAACACCGCAGTCTTACCTCCTGTCTTTGGGAGACTTAGCTCTTGTTACTGCTGCTTTCCTATTAAGCTGCAACCCTGTGTAATCTTTAAAGAATGTTTTTAGTCATGGGCCTTCACCTTCCAGTGATTTCATCCAGATATAGTTCCCATTGGCTTTACTGTTTTGAACAGAAGAAAAGAGCAGACCATCTGAACAAAATAAAGTGTCACCATTAAATTGGTTTTTGTAGCTTAAGGTACAGTGTAATGATATTGTTCCAGCAGCTGCTTTCACTTGGATTTAAAGTTTAGAAAAAGCTTTGCATATGACACAAAATAATAAAGTGCAGGTTGAGTTACTTCCTTCTTGTGTGTCCCAAAACACAGGAAAGTTTTTGAGATTTTTCATGGTTAATGATGATCATTGAGCATTTTTTTTTTTTAAACATAAATCCTTGTTCAAATGTGCTTGGCGCGGGGTATGTTAAAAGTGCTTTGGAAAAAAGTGGAAGCATTCTTGGTAGACTGTAATTGCATCAGTTTCTATGATTTTGTACATGTGATTGATTGCTTCTCTAAAACGGTTTAATTATTTATCTAAAATGAAGATGTCTTAGTGATGCATCTGCTATTACAATGAGATGAGAAGTTCTTACATATAACAGTAATTAATTTTCCTTCCGAACTCATGAAGAATATACATTTTAGAAAAACACAAATTTAAAAATAATCTCAAATCATTTACTGTGCTATTAGATTTTTTTAAAAAGTGTAAATAAAATAGGACAAAATACAATAAAACATTAAATAGTCGAAAAAATTAATATGGAAAAATCATTTCAACTCTTCTGAGATTACTATAGGAAATATTCATTAGTTATAAAGTTATTGCTATTGGGCAGCACCTGTGGCTCAAAGGAATAGGGCGCTGGCCCATACTGGAGGTGGCAGGTTCAAACCCAGCCCCAGCCAAAAACTGAAAACAAACAAACAAACAAACAAACAATAAATTTATTGCTAGATAATCCAACAAACAATGAAGAGAAAAAAATGTTAGAATATTCTTCAAGCACTTGAGAGTAGCTCATATTACAATTTTAAAGAAGATTCATAAACCCTGTATTGTTTTCATTATCAGACATTTTAAGGTCATGATTAAATAAGTAGAAATATTTTCCTAGTAACAATGTCCTTAACAAACATCATTTTTATGTTTTATTCATTGGGCTAAATTTATGTTTCTAATCAAAAATACATTTTATTCTAGATAAGAACTGGGCTGTGTGATAAAGCATTTCTGGGAACACACACAGACCTGTGAACTGTAGGACGTAGCTGTGAAGCAGTGTTAAAGCAAATTAGTTAATTAATTCTGAATCGTGAGAAGGTGGAAGAGTAACTCTACCTTGGTTGGGGATGGGGTTTAATCTCATACTGGGCTGGTGACTTCAGGAGAAAGCACAATGGATTTAAGAATAAAATTATCAGTTCATACTAAAAATTAAGGCTTGTCCATAGGTAATAGCTAATAGTTACTTATGGAATATAGTAAAGTTTCTAAATACAAAATACCAAAACTCTTCTTTAAAAAAAAAACAAAAAACTTCAGTTAGCAATACTCCTTAGCACGAGCACTAGAAAGAGACCCATAAGAATAAAAGTAGAACTGTCCCAACCTCATCACTATTCACCCATGAAGCTGCCTAATATTTTAATTCTTTCTTGTAGACTGCATTCGATATTAACATAATTGGATTTCACATACAAAATTATATGGGTCAGAAGGAAAAATAGGTCATGCTTCTCTACTGGCTTACAACCAGGAAAGGTGGGAACTCAGCAGGGACAAAGGAAAAAAAGGAGATGGGCCTGGTTTAGAAGGTTTTCCAAAAAGCAAATAGAAAGATAGGAAGGAGGAATTGCCATATTTTAATTATATATTTCAGCAAAAACCTTGAGGTTTATAACCTGCAATACACAAAACAGAAAGTTGTTTTCAGGCAGGAAGACACTGGGGTTCAACTACTTCCCCCCATGTTTTGTGATGTTTCTTTTCTGTCCTAGGTCATAAAATATTAATGCCTATGAGTGGCCGTGTAGGCTGATATTAAAATTTTTAACAGTGTTTTTTAGGTGATCAGAGTGACTGCTTGACACAATATCATTTTAAAGGACTAGCAATTTTTATGAGTCATCATATTTATATCTCCCTCATTAAACAGACACACAAAGCTTAAAAGGGTAGAAGGAAATCCCCAAAGGAGGATCTTTAGGTATCTTTATTCAGTCCAAGTTTTTAAATAAAATCTTAGAAGTCTTGTTTAATGTAATAAATACCATTATTCCGTGGCACACATGAACACGTCTATGCAGGAAGAATCAAAAAACCTTGAATTTATAGCATTGTTAAAAAAGCAAACATTGCATTTGTGAGACACTCATCCCAGTCTTTTGAGAGATAAAAATAGAAATTGTGTTAGCAACCTATCCCAAAGGTTTAATATCCTCACGAGAGATTGAGTGAACGAAAGCGTTATGAAATCTAGACCTGGAATTGCTAGAGTGCAACAAAATCCCCAATTCCCATAACCGAAAAGACAGTCTAAACCATCTATATTTCTAGGCTTTTTTTTTTTTTGGTGGTTTCTAGGGAAACATGCTTTTATACATAAGGCTGACTTGGGAAATCTTTTTATAGATCCCTTGTTCCAATAAAAATTTGTTGCTTCTAATTGTGAAAAGCACATTAGGATTAGTGGATCTCCAAATCATTTGATTCTCAGTTTTTTTTTTTTTTCCTTAGTATCTTAGGTTAATGCCCTTGATTATTATTAATAGCACTGACCTGTCTCTGATCACTAAATTAATAGAGTTTTAAGAAACTAACTCAAGAACCGTAATAGACAGCTCTGGGGATTCCATGACCTAAAACTGAGTGTCCAGTCCGTCATAAAATATAAATATATATGGCTGTAATAGAAACAAAAAAAGGGCGCATATAGATGTATGTTTGGGATTACATGTCCGTGTAATTAAAAGAGACACTAATGATAACATTGTTCAGGATGTGAGAAAAAAGCAAGCTGGGAATCAAGGTTTACACTGAAAAAAATTGAGTTTCATTAATTCCACTTCTCCCCCTAACACATGGCTCAAAAATGAGCAGAAATTTTAAGGAAGGTTTTGGACTTTCATGGGATATGGATTTGGGACAAGGAGGAGTTGAGCTAAAGACCTGAGGCATCAAAGGCAGGGACCCTTAGCTAACAAACTGACCAACAGTGTAAAAGTCACAACCACTTTGCATTTTTATTGAAGCTGCCAATATCTGTTGCATTTTCCAACATGTATTTCGCTTGTCTTTTTTCTCTTGTCATACTTGCTATCTTTTTTTCATCAGCATATCCCCTCCTTATATCCAAAAAATGGTCGTTTGTCAAATTTCAAAATACCCTTATTTTAGAGCTAAATGAAAACTTCTGATAAAAATAACTTACAAGTCACAAGGGATCCGATAAGAGAAACTCAACCAGAAATCTATATTCTGCTGTTAAACTTTTATCATAACACACTGCACCCTATTTTATCACGGGAATATATAAATACAACAAACCAAAGCTACAAATTTAATCTTATTAGTGTATTACCACAGAGAAAGGTAAACCTCAAAGAAAATGAAATATTGACCCTCAAGGAGTGTTATTACCTTTCCAAAGTGGCAGATGATGTGATTAACAACAGCTTGTAATATTTCCAGGCGTTTAGAGTGATATCAATGTTGATAGTGACGGTAAAAAGAACACCTTATGTTCGTGTTATGAAGCTGGATTCTGTACCTAGACAGGTCTGGATTTAAATCACAGATCTGCCAATAATTCCAGATATGAACCTGTATAAAATCTAATCCTTTTGAACTACCATATACAACATACTTTCTTCATAAAGATATTGTAGAGTAGAATGGGGGAAAAAGGTATCACGTATGTGTAAAATCCCACGTATTTGTTAAGTATTAGTCTCCCTCCCTCTTTTTCCCTCTGAAGGTTTGATCATAAACTTTTCTGTGTTACCACTTTAAATCATCTGAAAGAACCAAAGTTTTGGAAAATGTTAATAAAATGGGTCAATCTTATTCATTTTTATCTCAAATAAAAATTTTGTAATTTCTATGCAAATAGTTGGACATAGTATCTAATTAGTCATACTATACAGAACTTAGAAGAAAATTTCAAATCATTTGTAGTCCCCAAACTATGGGTCTGATTATACTAAACATTCATTATAAGTGGAAACATTTAAGTAAAAAATAAAACTTAGCCAAACATCGACAGCCCTAGACTGTGCCAAGAACGAATTGTGGTTTTACTTTTCCTACCTTTATTGAACGAAAGGCCAGATGCCTGAGATGCACATAGTCAGGACCTTGCTGGAGAAGTGATTCAGTTCAAACCCCTATGCGGCTGTGTGTGTTCCATCACTGCAACAATGACTCTCAGTCTCATCTGCCTAGAAATGAGAAAAGCCTAACTCGTCCAGTTTCCTTATCTCTTGGCCTTGGAAAAGAGTTTCTTTCTGATTTCGCTGACTATAGTATTACAAAATAATATGATTAGAGAATATAAAATAGTTAAACCCAAAGTTTCAGAGAAAACAATCTATGTTTCTAAATAGGAATATGGATGAAAAGGCCTAAGTTGTTTGCGTGCCCAAAACAGAATTGCATAGAAATTTCATCTAGGATAGGAATCTTCTTGCATAATGAAAATGGTCTTTGAGACATGTGGATCTGAAGCTTATTCTTCTCAAGCAGATAGGTGGTTTCTCAGCCAGTGAAAAGACAGGGAGCACAGGTGAGAAATCGTGCTGGCCTATTCAAGTTGTATAGAATTTGGTTGGGGGGGGAGGCTATGTTTCCTCCTTTGAAAACTCTGCCAAGGATTTGTTCTATAATTTTTTTTCAGAGAGACATTAGAAATCATTTTGAAATGAGTACAAGTATTTCTCCTTGCAATGACTTTTACACTTGACATTTTATCCTCCGGGGTAATTGCAAGAAAGAAGATATTTCCTTCTCCTCCACAGGACTAAGAGTTTCTGGTGAATCCAGAAACCAATGGAAAGAAGAGAATTATATTATTATTATTTGGCTTTTATTCATTGTGGCTTTTATGCAACTCTTCCTTTGAAGAGTTGGAGGCGAATCATATTCTGTATTCTTCAATATGTTCTTAGGGTGGCAAATACAGATGATGATCCTGACACCATCACTTCCATACTGGGCAAAAGGAAGCCTCATCTACAGTAAAAAATGGAGGCAAAATACAAATGGCCGGTAGGAATGTGTATTTACATTTGATTGGAAGAATTCTCCCTCTATTTAAGAACCAAAGGTTTTGGAGAAATTTGAGAGGTTTTAAAAAGTGAAAAGAAACTATAATGAGACAGAAAAAATCTTTAAAAGTACAAAGACAAAAAGGAAATAGAGAGGATGAGGAAAAAACAATGAAACGTCTGTGACATCATTTTTCTTACCCAAGGCCTCAATGGGCTAGAGGCGCCAGAGGTCTGGCTCTCCATCTGCTGCTACCCCAGGAGTGCTGGGTCCCAGGAGTGTAAGGGCTGAGATGGGGGTGGGGAAATACAGCCCCTCGCACACTCCCTAGTGAAAGTGTTTTGTTTTCTTTTTACTATACACATCCAACCTGAAATTTCCTGGCAATAATGGATTGTTGAGAGAGAGAGAAAGAGTGAATCTGTTTTTGTCATTGGTTTTTTTTAATGTTTATTCATTTCACGAGAGGGTGCGTGTGAATGTGATGAGTGGTAATGCTTTTTCTTGTCATTGTTTTGGAGTGGTAGAGGTTTGTTGGGTTGCTGTTTTAAGGCTTAAAAATTCATATGACACAGATAACACCTCCTTAAGTATTTTTCTACTTCACATTTGAGAAAATCTCAAGTGACAAAAGCCGTCATACAGCTGGTGAAGCAGACTTTATTGGGTTGGGTTTTATGCTCTGACCTAACCCTTTTACAGATAAAATACAATCAAAGGGAGTTTCAAGAGCAGTTTTTTTAAAGAAAGATAATCCATGTAATATACAACCTGCTTGTTTAGTTGAAAAGTGGGAAGCATCTCTATTTCTTTTACCTTTTCTCAGTATTTTGTAAGTAATTAGCACTGAGCAAATATTTTCTTAACCAACAGATGATGTGCACAGATATAAAGGTTTACCTATAGAACTGATTACTTCTGTCACTCGCTCTTGCTTTCATTCTGAAACACTTGGTTCACAGCGACACAGCCCTACCTCTCCTCTTCTCCCTAAAAATAGTCTTGAGCCGGGTGGTACCTGTGGATCAAAGGAGTAGGGCACCAGCTCCATATACCAGAGGTGGCAGGTTCAAACCCAGCCCTGGCTAAAAAAAAAAAAAAAAAACTGCAAAAAGAAAAAAAAAATATTCTTGACCCTGGAGTTCTCTATAAAATGTTTCAAGCATTAATTTGGGGGGCTGCTTTTGCTCTCCTGGCAGGTCATGTCTCTAATGTTCGTATGATTCTAGATGAAAATTCATTTCAGTAAAACCTTTAAATAAAGTCAGTTGCAGGTAAGATGCAATCTTCATGGTAGCAGTTTTCAATTTTGAGAAAAGTGTTATATTTCCTTATAACCTGGGGATAAGTTGAAGGAACTTAGTTAAAGAGTATTATTGATCTGTCTTAGTTGTCCAAATGTAGAGCCAACACCACATAGAGGTCTTCATAAATAATGCCGTAGAGTGGTAAAATTTGAAGTTAGGTTTGTTAAATTAGACCAGTGGTTCTCAACCTTCCTAATGCCGTGACCATTTGCAATGAAAATAATTTTATAGTTGGGGATCACCACAACGTGAGAAACTGTATTAAAGGGTCATGGATTAGGAAGGTTGCAAACCACTGAATCAGATGGACAGTTCTTAATTAAAACAATTAAAAGAATTCAACAAATAACTTGAATGCCTAATAAATGCTACATGTTCTAGGTGCTAAAAATATAAAAACAATAAAGAAATATAAAACTCTATTCTAAATTAGACACATGGGTACAATTACTAATTATTCCTAGTCAAGTTCCAAAGGAAATTATAATTTGATCGGTTTTCCTGTATTTAACACTTAATATTTATGTTAAAGGTAATAAATTTATCTTTTTCCAGGTTAGTGCTCTGCAAGTAAAAATCATTGCAGGATTACCTGCCATATGTTTACAAAAAGAAAACACTAATTCAAAAGCAGGCTAATATGTTCCTATCACTGTCTCAATAGAAATGGTCTAAAATATTATTGCATAAAATGGTCTCTTAAGCAATATTGCTTATAAATAAATTCATACATTGCAGAAGATGTTCTGCAAAAATGGATGGAAATTTACTTTTTATTTTCTCATATATTAAGTTAAATTTGCTTGCATTTATCATCACCTTGTATGAAAAAATTGTCAATGTATAGTGAGAAGTGAGAGTCTTAGGCATTTTTGTATGTATAATGTTGTGGGGGCATGGCATCTACTAAATAAAGAGTGAAACAGGGAATTAATAAGGTCTTAGATCTGGGTTCCTCCAAGAACATCTTTAGGCCTATGAATGAATGCATGGTAAAAAGAGAGTAGAACAAACATAGGGCAGCAATGCCAGTGAAAGTTATTGATTTATTAATTCTCAAAACACATGGCCAATACGAGCATTTGTTTTGCCATTGTGGAGTTCTTTCTGCCCAGACTCTATTGCCAGGTCATTCTCATTATCACCTGCCTTCTCAGCTGGGTAGCTATAAAATTCCCAGGGGACAGCTAAGCAGCCTAGTTTTGAGGTGACATCTTTCTGGAGTTGAAGTAATCATGTTACACTGATTTGTTTTTCCCATAAGATTTCACATTTGTTAAAATACCCTGAAAGTCGGTAGTAAAGGAGACCCTTCCCTGCCCTCAGTTGCTCACACCTTCTAGTGTCAGTTCCCTGTGGGACTTGGAACAAAACTGAGCATTTTGGCAAATCTAAAAATAATCAGTCCATTAGTATCAAATTACATCCTGAATATAGCAAGGTGCTCTTTCTCTGCACCCCATCTCACTCTCAGATGTATTATGTTCAGAACACAATGGGAACCTCACTGATTTACTGTTTTCACCCCAAGGATTAAGGTCATAAAACATAATTGCAGATAAAATTACACCAAACACTGTTTGCAACTTTGTATTTTTTTTTTTTTTACATTCCTAGGTAGTGAATGTAGATCTTGGTGAACACAAAACCATAATATAAAACAAATCCACAATAAATTGGAATACATTAATACTTGATGCTGTTTCTTTCCAATGATGATATAATTTAAGTGAAATGCACATGACAGAAAATATAGAACTCATAGTTTATAAAGGATTTTGAGAAAGCAGGCTATTATTACAATGAAATTGGTTAGTTACACTCACAGGAATACTTATAAGAACAAATCTAAAGTGTTGCATTTTAAAAAATATTTATCCTCCCTTTCTCATCTATAATTTGACATTAGAAAATATTTTAAGCAATCTCTATTATTTAAATAAGTAGTTTTTTAAGTCAATCTCATGTTATTAATCTCATGTTTGAGATTAATATTAAATAAGATTTTAGTAATGGCTATAGGAAGATGTTATGTACTTTTTATAGATTTGTGGGGTAAAGTAGAAAGTGATGTGACACTTTTATGACTTAACATTATAGAAAATGATACTTTAAAAAGCATTTTATAGTTCTTCTCTTATCAAATATATATTAACATGCTCCTCAAAATAATTTTTCTATTTCTTTTCTTTTGCTCACCTGAAAATTAGTCTCTACAAAAAGAAATGGAGTCAAATGTTCTCTTTCAAAAACAATTTTTTCAGCCACTCACAGAACAATAAAAACCCTCTACTAAGTTTCTTTTTCATGCTAAAAAAATGCATTGGCTGGGGTTTACTTTTGGGGAGTGTAAGTGGAGAAATCTGGGGTGCTTTAAGGTTAATGGACAGTGATTAAGGTTAATGGCTAAGTGCTTAAGGTTAAGTGCTGTATTTACATAGCTGCCAATTCTCTTTTAAAAAAAGTCTTAACATCTATCAATCATTTCCAGTTAATAGCCAATTAAACAGCAAATGGGGGATAGAGACCCTTCAGCTAGTCTTTATAGTGTAGAATTGTTAACTTTCTATCAAAGAACATTTATTGAACACCTACTTTGTTGTGGCGGTGGTGCACACAAAGCAGCAGACACCAGGCCCACTAGAGAAAAGTTTAGCAGGTAGCAGGGAACACAACAGAAGGTATGAAAATATATCAGCACAGGCAGCTATCAAATAGCACATAGCTAAGACACATTATAGAATCCAGAGCAGGGACAGATACTATCTTGCTCAAGATTTCAAAAGATGGGGAGTATATTTAATATAGGCTTACAATTAACATTTTTAAAGAGCTCTATTTCATTTTTTTAGAGAAGCATAAATCTCCAGTAGTGTGAACATACATCACTGACACTATGTACCATACGTATGGCTCTGCATTTCCACTACTTCAGCAACTTAGCAATAATACTAATAAATAAGTTCAACAGTTAGCAGTATGTATACATATACACGATCTTTTTCATATGCAAAATTTCAAGGTCAATTTAAAGCCGTAATAACAATTATAACATAAATAGTCATAGCAAAACTAAGTTAGCACATGCACTTTGAATTCAGTATAAACTTTCTTAAACTAGGTAAACCAGAAAAGGTTAGGCTGGTGGAAGAGTATGAAGTGTCCAGCAGTTTTTCAAGACAAACTGCATCACCAAGCCCCCAGTGACAACATGATTAATTATATAAATGAAGTTTACTAAAACAAGATTAATGTTCATCCCTGCAAAAGTCACTGGGAACAGCACTTCAGACACGGAGCAGCCTCACTTTCACTCAAGTAGCAACACACAGCCGGGACTCTGTATTCCTTTTATTTTTTTCACTCCCCCTTAATCTCCAACTGATTTCAGAAAGAAGGTAGGGTATGGATGGAAAAAGGAGGAACCCTCAGAAGGAAGAGAAGGTGAAAAAGAACAAGTAATAATTAAAAGTAAATTTTAAAACTGCTCATAAAGAGTATTTTCATTCAGCAAGTTTCTTCCACTGGCTAATTTCAAAAGGTTTAGAGCAGAAACGTGGGCACCAAAAATTGGCAGTAAATTTTAGTAGATTCCAATCTTCTGACAGCCAGAATGCTGTCCAGGGAGCAGCTCCCCAGGTCACCACCTGCCTGAGGGAGAAGATCACAGATAGTTCTGCAGTGAGACTTGGAAGCCCCTCAGGGCCCTCAGCCCCTTGGCCTGAAATTCACCTCTTTCAATTGTTCTGAAACTAAATAATTAGAGATCTTTTATGGAATTAAGAGTGCCTGCTTATTAACTACTTCATTAATTCAAAGGCTTAGAAATTTATTAATCCAAAGAGGTCCCATCAAACTGTGTTTTGCAGCATCGTGTGCCTGTGTTTAATAGGTTTCCTTTCTAGGATTTAGCAGTGTTTGTTCTACCAACGGAATGAGTTTTTTGACTTAGGAATTACTGGGAAAGAGGGTGGCAATGGCAAGGATTAAAGACTCTTTATTAGCATGGAGTTTTTGAATAGAAAACACTGCTCTTGACAGAAGTTTAATATTGGGAATATCAGAAGTCAATGAGAACAGTAGAAGCATGTTGGTGACTGGGTTGGGAAGAGAAAGGAAGAGATATCGCCCCTGAAGCCGGGCACAGTGGTTCATGCCTGTAATCCCAGCATTCTGGGAGGCCAAGGTGGGTGCATGGATTGAGTTCATGAGTTTGAGGCTACCCAGAACAAGAGCAAGTCTCTGTTTTTACTAAAAAGTAGAAAAAACTAGCCAGGTATTATGGCGGGCACCTGTAATTCCAGCTATTTGGGAGACTTAGTCAAGAGTGTTGCTTCAGCCCAACAGCTTGAGGTTGCTGTGAGCTCTGATGCCTCAGCAGTCTACTGGGGGCAAGAAAGTGAGACTCTGGGAGGGAAGGAGGGAAGGAAGGAGGGAAGGAGGAAAAGAAAGAAGAAAAGGAGGGAGAAAAGAAAGGAGGGAGGGAGGAGAGGAGGGAGGGAGAAGAGAAGGGAGAGAAGGAAGGAAGGAAGGAGGGGAGGAGGGAGGGAAGGAAAGAAGGAGAAAAGAAAAGGAAAAAAGAAAAGAAGGAGAAAAGAAAAGGAGGGAGGAAAAGAAGGAGGGAGGGAGAGAGGGAAGGAAGGAGGGGAGGAAAGGAAGGAAGGAGGGAGAGGAGGGAAGGAAGGAGGGAGGGAGGGAAGGAGGAAAAGAAGGAAGGAAGGAATTGCCCCTGAACTGGGAAAGTTGTGTGGAGAGATGGAAGCATGCCAAAGAAGTTTATAAAACTCAAAATTTGCTAAGGATCAAGCTGGTTCTTTACATTTCCTAGCTATAAAGAATTCTAAGAGAAAGATTGACCCTGAAGTGGAGTTGGTCAGTGAGAAGACGCTAGGACAAATCTAAATTTTCAGAGAGCCGCCAGGCCTCCAAAGGCTCATGATCCCCACCTTCTCTTGCGTGTGTCTCAATTATTAATGGGCTGGGCAGCAGAGGTTCAGAGCAAACACAACTAAAACGAAACATTATTTCAAGCTCCTTTAGGGCGACTTTGAGATGTTTCTCCTAAAAGAAATATATCTAAAAACTGCTTAGTGTTTTGTTTTCATGATGGATGCAATGAGAGCCTTGACTTCACCACAATTCAGTATGTCAATCAGTGAAGCACAATTGTATTTGTCTACCATGAATATATATACAAATAAAAAATAAATGAAGAAAACTAAAAATGCTCTACGTGTATTACTCACACAGATTAAGAGAGCCAGCCACAGCTCATGTTAAAATCCATTATCTGTTAAACAAATGCATAGTATAATAGAAAAAGATGTATCTAAAACTTTATATATCTCTAACAAATTTTCCTAAGATTTATAGCTTTGATTTCAAAAGAATATAAAATAATTGCAGTATATTTTTCTATTTCTTTAAGTAATGCTTAATGTAATTTCATGTTTTTTCATTATACATAATTTAACTTAAATTAAGTTCACTCTTTTCAGCTAATTACACTGTACCATCTCTATTTTATTATAGTGTCTATGGTTTGACAGAATAAAAAATTACTGTTAATAGAACAGAACATTATTTAAACTGCAAGAAATGAATTTAAATTCCTTAACTCATGATAAGCACTCAACAGAAACCAGCAAAATTAACTGAAAGAATTAATGCCCTCATTTTTCAATATTCAAGTTACTTGAAGATATTTACTTTAAAGTAGTTTATTAATTCAGTCATGATTGACTTTAAGTCATTAAAATGCATCATAAAAAAGATTTGTTTACCAGTTTTAAGCATAATATATCTTCTACCTAAAGTATATTTGTAAATTGTTATGTCCTAACATTGATTGTTGTTAACTTTTGATCACAAATAAAATCATATACACCCTTTAAAAATCAAACATGAAATAAACCATATTCATCTATTTCAAATTACTCACTTTATAGTTGAAAATATCAAGGTCGTATTACTATTATGCAATATTACTGTCATAAGTGTATAATGCTATTAGTGTCTAAGCTCATCCTTGTTTTGGTATTACTGCAAGGAGGATCTGAATTTTTGGTTAATTCTCTGCTCATTATAGCATAATTACCTGTACACAGACATTTTACAACTACTGTATAGCTAATATCTATTCCTGAACAGTAAATTAGTAGACCCAATTTCAATTGTCATATAATCTTAGTGTTCATTTATTTAAGTAGCACTATTCTGAGTTTTTAGTGATGCTTTCAAAATCCAATAATTAGCCTTGGTAACAATGGTAAATGCACCCAAAATGCTTTAGGCCTATATAACTCAACATCTCTTTCTGAAAAAGCAGTTGGAGTTAATACTTAAATACTGACGATGATAGCTTTAGGAACTTATGAGGTAGTATTTGTCCACATTGCTTCCGTCTTGAACAGCCTGAGTTCCCACCACAGTCATTTTTCTCCTAAAGCATGTTTCCTTCACGCGTGGCCA
>CAUYRH010121623.1:0-15854 GCA_963574655.1 Perodicticus potto | reverse complement strand
ACAGCAACCTCCAATTCCTGGGCTCAAGCGAGTCTCTTGCCTCCGCCTCCCAAGTAGCTGGGACTAGAGGCGCCCGCCACAACGCCCGGCCATTTTTTGGTTGCAGCCGTGATTGTTGTTTGGCGGGTCCGGGCTGGATTCGAACCCGCCAGCTCAGGTGTACGTGGCTGGCGCCTTAGCCCGTTGAGCCACAGGCGCCGAGCCAGAGCTCTAACTCTTAACATGGCCCACAAGGGCCTTGATGCCTTGGACCCTCCCTTCACTTCTGCTGGTTCCCAGGGCTCCCCTCCTTTCCTGGGATCCTCCTCATGGTAAATGAGTTGTAGCACCCTCTCCCAAAGAGGAGTCATGCTGTTTCCTGCCTAAGTGCTTTTACACACACACACTCCCCTCTTCCTGGGGATCCCCTCTCCAGAGGCTCCCCCTAAAAAATACAGCCATTTATTCAAGCTTAGTGCAGGTCTGAGAAGTGACCTCCTTCACCTTTGGGAGTCCAAGGCAGAAGGATCACTTGAGACCAGGAATTCAAGACCGGCCTGGGCAACATAGTGAGATTCCATTCTCTAAGAATTTTTTTTAAATTAGCGGGGTGTGATGGCATGTGCCTGTAGTCCCAGGTACTCAGAAGGCTCAGATGGGAGGATTGCTTGAGCCCAGAAGTTTGAGGCTACATGGAGCTAGGATTGTACTACTGCAGTCCAGCCTAGGCAACAAAGCAAGACCTTGTTTCTAAAAATAAATAAATAAAAAGAATGAAAATATTTGCCTGCTACAAATCTGATGAAGGGCTTGTCACCAGAATCCACAATGAATTCAAGTGTCAGAAAGAAAAGAGGAAATAACCCCATTAAAAACTGGGCAAGAGGGCGGCACCTGTGGCTCAAAGGAGTAAGGCGCCGGCCCCATATGCTAGAGGTGGCAGGTTCAAACCCAGCCCCAGCCAAAAACCAAAAAAAAAAACTGGGCAAGAATAGAAACTTTTCTCATGAGGACCGAAGAATGGTCAATAAACACATGAAATAATGCTAGTTATCAGAGAAATGCAAAACAAAACCACCTTGAAATATTAACTAACCCCAGTGAGAATGCCCCATATCACAAGGTCCCAGAGCGACAGTTGCTGCTGTGGGTGTGAGAAGAGGAGAATACTCATGCACTGTTGGTGGGAATGCAAACTAGTATAGCCTCTATGGAAAGAAGTATGGAGATTCCTCAAAGAACTAAAAGTAGACCTACCATCTGACCCTGCAATCCCACTACCAGGCATTTACCCACATGAAGAAAAGGCATTTTACCACAGGCACATTTGCACTAGAATGTTCACAGCAGCTCAGCTCACAGTTGTAAAGGTGTAGAATCAACCCAAGTGCCCACCAACATGTGAAATGATTAATGATCGTTGGTATATGTATACTATGGAATACTATTCAGTGACAAAAAGATGGAAATTTTGCATCTTTTGTAACTATCTGGATAGATTTGGAGAATATTCTTCTAAGTATCTTAAGAATGGAAAAAAAGCACCACATGTACTAAGTACTAGTTCAAAACTAGGAGATTAATAACCACAAACTCACATAAGAGAAAATCTCAATTAAACTCAAGAAAAGGGTGGTGCCTTTGGCTCAGTGGGTAGGGCACTGGCCCCATATACCGAGGGTGGTGGGTTCAAACCTGGCCCTGGCCAAACTGCAACAAAAAATAGCCGGGCATTGTGGCGAGCACCTGTATTTCCAGCTACTCGGGAGGCTGAGGCGAAAGAATCACCTGAGTCCAGGAGTTGGAGGTTGCTGTAAGCTGTGATGCCATGGCACTCTACTGAGGGTGACAAAGTAAGACTCTGTCTCTCTTAAAAAAAAAAACTCAAGAAAAGGGGTTCACTAGCTTCCTACCCAATAGGTACAATGAACTCCCTGGGTGTAGGACACAGCCACAACTCTAAATTTAACCTGTCATGTATAAATTATATAACGTTATAGTTTGTACCATCATATTAATCTGAAATAATAAAAAAAAGAATGAAATTGAATCTTATCTAGCACTATATGCAAAAATCAACTCAAAATGGATAAACGACCTAAATATAAAACTCGAGATGAGAACATCAGGGGAAATCTCTTCGATATTGGCTTTGGCAGTGAAATTTTGGATATCACAGCAAAGCTCAGGCTACAAGAGCAAAAATAAATAAATGGGACTACATCAAACTAAAAAGATTTTGCATAGAAAATAAAAACAACACAATGAGAAGGCATTCTACAGACTGGGGAAAATATTTACAAACTACATATTTGACAACAGGTTAATATCCAAAATTTGTAAAGGGCTCTTAGAACTCAATAGCAAAACAAAAGAAAAAAAGTTTAAAAATCATCCAAGGTGGGCGGCACCTGTGTCTCAAAGGAGTAGGGCGTTGGCCCCATATGCCAGAGGTGGAGGGTTCAAACTAGGCCCTGGCCAAAAACCAAAAAAAAAAATCATCCAAGGTCCAGGAGCCATGGCTCACACCTGTAATCGGCATTCTGGGAGGCCGAGGCGGGTGGATTACTTGAGAACAGCCTGAGCAAAAATGCAACCCTGTCTCTAAAAATAACTGGGCATTCATTGTGTTGGGCACCTGTAATCCCAGCTATTTGGGAGGCTCAGGCAGATGGGTCACTTGAGCCCAAATTTGAGGTTGCTGTGAGCTATAACACCACGGCACTCTCCCCAGGGTGAAAAAATGAGACTCTGTCTCAAAAAAAAAAAAAAAGGTGAAAGGACATGAACAGATTATTTCTTTCTCCAAAGAGGACATAAAAATGACCAACAGGGCTTGGCGCCTGTGGCTCAAGCGGCTAAGGCGCCAGCCAAGTACACCTGAGCTAGCAGGGTTCGAATCCAGCCCGTGCCCACCAAACAACAATGACGGAAATGCCGGAGGTGGCGGGTTCAAACCTAGCCCCGGTCAAAAACTGCAAAAAATAAAAGCCAGGCATGGTGAGTCATGTCTGTAATCCCAGTACTTTTATTGCAGGAAGACAAGGCCCAATGGAGAGAAAGAACACCCAAACACCATGTTTATAAGAGGAAGGGCTTTATTCACCAGCCGGGAGCTTATGGCATAGAATTCCAAATGACCAAGCTCCCCGACTGGCTGAGTCTTTCCCTTTTTATTGACAGTCAAAAAGTTCCACCCCACAGGTACCCTTCTCTTTGGCCAGTTTGAATCAAGCAGTGTTACAGAGTGCGAGATTTTAAAGATCCACCAGAGACATCAATTAATTAAAACCAATTTTAGGAGTCTTTATTAGGTTGGCCAACTGACTGTCCCCCTACGTGGATACAGAGGGAGCAGCCCAGGCCATGAGAAGGGAAAGGTTTACATAGGGTAAATTATACTACCAGAGGGCTATGTGCTGTCCACTTTCGTCATCAGCTTGTTACAGAAGCAAAAAACATTACAGCACTTACAGTTACAGCGGTCACAGATCACAAGTCTGGGTAAGAAAATAATTTTACTCTGAAAAATGGGTCAGGCAATAATTGCAGTGCCAAACTGGTGGTTCCTCTCGTTCCTTAATTTTTATTTTAGCTACTTTACTTCCTTCTTTTAAGGGGTAAAGAGTTTTGGGGTGTTTTCTATCCCACCTCAGCGGGAGATGCTATTCCAGCCCCTACAGAACTATAGAATTTCACAGAACTTGAAAATTTCCAAGTTCCAGAAAGTTAAGTTTACAAATTCCCAAGAGCTGAGTCATCATGGAGAAGACCCTGCAGGTGCATCCTTGGTCTCCTTAAGAAGATCGGTTCTCCTAGACCTCACCCTTCTCGGGTATCCTCTCACTTTGGGAGGCCAAGACAGGAGGATCACTTGGGCCCAGGAGCTCAAGACCAAAAATTAGCCAAGTGTGGTAGTTCTCCTATAGTCTCATCTACTTGGAAGGCTGTGGCAGGAGGATCACTTGAGCCCAGAAGATACGTGATCATGCCACTGTGCTCCATGTGGGTGACAGAGAAACACACTGTCTCTTTTTTGTTTGTTTTGAGACAGAGCCTCAAGCTATCACCCTGGGTAGAGTGCTGTAGCATCACAGCTCACAGCAACCTCCAACACCCGGGCTCAGGCGATTCTCCTGCCTCCGCCTCCCAAGCAGCTGGGACTATAGGCGCTGGCCACAACTCCTGGCTATTTTTTGCAGCTGTCATTGTTCTTTGCTGGGCCTGGGCTGGATTCGAACCTGCCAGCTCAGGTGTATGTGGCTGGCGCCTTAGCTGCTTGAGCCACAGGCGCGGAGCCCACAGTGTCTCTTTAAAAAAAAAAGTGTCACGAACCAGCTCCGTGAAGGGGAGCCAACCAGAGTGGAACTGGTGGGGAATGAGGAAGACGCAGCATCAGAGAAGACCCGGAAACAAAGGATGGGATCAGGTGGACTGACTGAGCTGATGGCTATAGACAGCACCAAAGCACAAAATCAGCTTTATTTTATAGTATCTGTACAAGGTTGTCCAGGAGAAAGTAGCATAGACAATATGGGGAAATAGCATAAACAAAAGACATAATTTTGGTCTTACAGTACAATTGGAAAATATAAATGACTTTAATAAAGACAAATAATCATGTTAATGGTTTCTACTCAACTTCATTAACATATGACAAGAAGTAAGCAGGGCAAGATCACGAGGATCTCAGTTGACAAAACAAAGGAAGAATGATGTGACTTAGTAGTTTCTACTCAACTTCATTAACATATTACAAGAAGTAAGAAGGCAAAGATCACAAGGGTCTCTGCAGTTACCTGGACAAAGAAAGAGGGAGCATGAAGAAGGAATATGGCTGTTTCAGAACAGAGGAGAAGCAGTTTGCGTGTTCATTCTCTGAATGTTCCCCAGGCTGTGAGGGCCCTGCCCGTCTCACAGCTCCCTCTCCATGAAAAAGAGGCCAAATACGCAGAGATAGAAAACAAAACAATAAGTTACCATGGTTGGCTGGGGTGGCTTGGGGGGAACAGGCAGAGGAAATGGGGAGATGTAGGTCAAAGGACATAAAATAAAAGATAAGGAGGATGAACTGTTGCAGGAAGACAAGGCCCAACAGAGAGAAAGAGCACCCAAACACCACTTTTATAAGAGGAAGGGCTTTGTTCACCAGCTGGGAGCTTACGGCATAGAAGAATTCCAAATGGCCACGCTCCCCGTCTAGCTTGATCTTTCCCTTTTTATTGACAGTCAAGAAGTTCCACCCCACAGGTACCCTTCTCATTGATCAGTTTAAATCAAGCGGGAGATGCTAGTCCAGCCCCCACAGAATACAGGATTTCACAGAACTTGGAAATTTCCAAGTTTCAGGAAGTTACAAATTCCTAAGGGCTGAGTCACCATGGAGAGGATCCTGCAAGTGTATCCTTGTGCTCTCCTTGACAAGACCTGTTCTCCCAGACCTCACCCTTCTCGGGTATCCTCTCTCAGAACAAGTGTAGAGATCTAATGTTATAATATTAGGGTTACGGTTAATAAAATTATGGTGTACGTGTATTAGGCATTTTTGTTAAATAAGTAGATTTTAAGTGTCTTTGTCAAACACACACAAATACTACATGAGATGATATATATGTTACTCTGCTTTACTATAGTAACCATTTTACTTATCTATATGTATCCCATAAAATGACCCAAACCTCAAATATGCACAATAAACTTTATTTAAAAAATAAATAATATAGGCCAGGCGTGGTGGCTCACACCTGTGATCCTAGCACTCTGGGAGGCCGTGGCAGGTGAACAGCTTGAGCTCAAGAGTTAAAGACCACCCTGAGCAAAAACCAAGACCCTGTCTCTACTGAAAATAGAAAAACTGAGGCAAAAGGATTGCTTGAGCCCGAGAGTTTGAGGTTGCTGTGAGCTATGACACAATGGCACTCTACGCAGGGCGACAGCTTAGGACTCTGTTTAAAAAAAAAAAAAAAAGACTGGGCATGGTTGCTTATATCTGTAATCCTAGCACTCTGGGGAGGCTGAGGCAGGTGGATTGCCCGAGCTCACAAGTTTGAGACCAGCCTGAGCCAGAGTGAGATCTCATCTCTAAAAATAGCCAGGCGTTGTGGCAGGTGCCTGTTGTCTCAGCTACTTGAGAGGCTGAGGCAAGAGAATCACTTGAGCCCAAGAGTCTCAGGTTGCTGTGAGCTATGTTGCCATAGCACTCTACTGAGGGTGACAAAGTGAGACTCTGTCTCAAAAAAAAAAAAAAAAAAAAAAGACAACATAACAAATTTTACAAAAATAAAAGAGATTATAAAAGAATATTATGGGGCAGCGCCTGTGGCTCACTCAGTAAGGTGCCTGCCCCATGTACCGAGGGTGGCAGGTTCAAACCTAGCCCTGGCCAACCCCCCCCCCCAAAAAAAAATCATCCAAGGTCCAGGAGGCATGGCTCACACCTGGATTCGGCAGTCTGGGAGGCCGAGGCGGGTGGATTACTTGAGAACAGCCTGAGCAAAAATGCAACCCTGTCTCTAAAAATAGCTGGGCGTTTTGGCGGGCGCTTGTGGTCTCAGCTACTTGGGAGGCTGAGGCAAGAGAATCGCCTAAGCCCAAGAGTTGGAGGTTGCTGTGAGCTGTGTGACACCACGGCACTCTACCAAGGGTGATAAAGTGAGACTCTGTCTCTACAAAAAAAAAAAAAAAAAAAATGAAAGAAAGAAATACTCAGCAAACTGAGACTACAAGGAAGCTACCTCAGCATCACAAGGCAAAATATGAGAAGCCCATAGCTGACATCATACTCAATGGTGAAAAACTAAAAGCACTTTTCCTCTGAGATCAGGAACAAGACAAGGATGCCTGCGTTCACCACTGCTATTCAACAGAACACTGGAAGGCACAGCCAGAGCAATTAGGTACCAGAAAGAAAGACAGAAGGAAGGAAAAGGGACAAGAAGGAAGAGAGAGAAGAGGGAAGGAAGGTTGTCCAGAAAAGGAAGAAGTAAAATCATCTCTGTTCACAGATAACATGATCTTTTTTTTTTTTTTTTTTTTTTGCAGTTTTTGGCTGGGACTGGGTTTGAATCCGCCACCTCCAGCATATGGGGCCTGCGCCCTACTCACGGAGCTACAGATGACATGATCTTATACACATATGTGGAAAACCCTAAATTTCATTAGAAAACTATTAGGACTAATAAGCAAATTCAGCAAAGTTGCAAGATACAACACACAAAAATCAGTTGTGTTCCTGATAGTAACAAATAACTATCAAAAAAAGAAGTTAAAAAAAATTATTCTTTTTACAATTGCATCAAAAAGAATACAATAAAATACTTAGGAGTGTACCTAACGAAGGAGGCAAAATACTTTTACACTGAAAACTACAAATCATTGCTGAAAGAAATGAAAGAGACACAAATAAACAGAAAGACATCCATGTTCATGAATTTGAAGACAATATTGTTATGATATCAATACTATGGGGCAGTGCCAGTGGCTCAGTAAGTAGGGCGCCGGCCCCAAATACTGAGGGTGGTGGGTTCAAACCTGACCCTGGCTAAAATGCAATAAAAAAAATAGCTGGGCATTGTGGCAGGTGCCTGTAGTCCCAGCCTTGGGAGGCTGAGGCAAGAGAATCGCTTAAGCCCAAGGACTGGAGGTTGCTGTGAGCTGTGACTCCACATTACTCTATGGAGGATGACAAAGTGAGACTCTGTCTCTAAAAAAAAAAAAAAGGGATCAACACTACCACCCCAATGATCTACAGATTCAATGGAATCTCTATCAAAATTCCATTGGTGTTTTTTCAGAAATAAAAATCAAGATTGGGTGCGGTGGCTCACATCTGTAATCCTAGCACTCTTCGAGGCCACGTCAGGTGGATTGCCTGAGCTCACAGATTTGAGACCAGCCTGAGCAAGAGTGAGACCCCCGTCTCTAAAAAAAATAGCCAAGCATTGTGGTGGGTGCCTGTAGTCCCAGCTACTGGGGAGGCTGAGGCAAGAGAATCACGTGAGCCCAATAATTTGAAGTTGCTGTGAGCTATGACGCCATGGCACTCTACCCAGGGCAACAAAGTGAAACTCTGTCTCAAAAAAAAAAAAAAAGGCCAGGCACGGTGTCTCATGCCGTAATCCTAGCACTCTGGGAGGCTAAGGTAGGTGGATTGACTGAGCTCAGGACCAGCTTGAACCAGAGAGACACCTTCACTCTAAAAACAGCTGGGCATTACGGCAGTGCCTGGAGTCCCAGGTACTTGAGAGGCTGAGGCAAGAGAATCAGTTAATCCCAAGAATGTGAGGTTGCTATGAGCTGTGACACCACAGCACTCTACCGAGGGTGACGTAATGAGACTCTGTCTCAAAAAAAAAAAAAAAAGAGTGTAGTAATTGCATAAAGACAGACAAAGGCCAGTAAAATAGAAGAGAGACCCCAGAAAAAACTCTATACATACGGTCAAGGGCTCTTCAACAACGGAGCCAAGATCACTCAGTGAGAAAAGGACCATCTCCTCAAAAGGGTGATGGGAGAAACTGGCTGTCCACATGCAAAAGAATGAAGTTGAACCCTTATCTTACACCACATATAAAAATTAATTCAAAATGGGTGGTGCCTGTGGCTCAGTGAGTAGGGGGCTGGCCCCATATATCAAGGGTGGTGGGTTCAAACCTGGCCCCAGCCAAAATGCAACAACAAAAAAAATAGCTGGGCATCATGGCGGGTGCCTGTGGTCCCAGCCACTCGGGAGGCTGGAACAGAATTGCTTAAGCCCAAGAGCTTGAGATTGCTGTGAGCTATGACACCATAGCACTCTACCAAGGGCAACAAAGTGAGACTCTGTCTCAAAAAAAAAAATTAATTCAAAATGGTTCAAAAGCCTAACTGTAAGACCAAAACTATAAAACCCCTAGACGGGCTCAGCGCCTATAGTACAGTGGTTACGGCGTCAGCCACATACACTAAGGCTGGTGGGTTCAAACCCAGCCAGGGCCAGCTAAACAACAATGACAACTGAAACAAAAAATAGCTGGGCATTGTGGCTGGCGCCTATAGTCCCAGCTACTCGGGAGGCTGAGGCAAGAGAATCGCCTAAGCCCAGGAGTTGGAGGTTGCTGTGAGCTGTGTGACGCCACGGCACTCCACCAAAGGCGATAAAGTGAGACTCTGTCTCTACAAAAAAAAAAAAAAAACTCTGTCTCAAAAAAAAAAACTCCTAGATGAAAACAGGGGAAACTTCATGACATTGGACTTAGCAATGATTTCTCAGGGTGGCGCCTGTGGCTCAAAGGAGTAGGGCGCTGGCCCCATATGCCAGAGGGGACAGGTTCAAACCCAGTCCTGGCCAAAAACTGCCAAAAAAAAAAAGCAATGATTTCTCAGATAGGACACCAAAATCACACACAGCAAAACCAAAAATAAACAAATGGGACTATTTCAGACTAAAACCTTTCCGTGTTTCAAAGGACATGGTGAACAGTGCAAAATGCAACCTGTGGAATGGGAGAAAATATTTGCAAATCACATATTTAGTAAGGGGTTAACATCCAGAACATGTAAAGAGCTCCTATGTATATAATTCACAAAAATAACCTGATTTGTAAAAAGGGGCATAGGACTTGACTAGACATTTCTCCAAAGATGATATACAAATGGTCAACAAACACATGAAAAGATGCTTGACACTACTAATTGTTAGAGAAAAGTAAATCAAAATCACCCATTAGAATAACTATTATCAGCCAGGTATGGTGGTTCCCACTTATAATCCCAGCACTTTGGGAGGCCAAGGAGGTAGGATCCCTTGAGGCATCAGTTCGAAACCAGCCTGGCAATACAGTATAGCAAGACTCTGTCTCTACAAAAAAAATTGAAATTTAGCCAGGCATGGTTGTAGGAACCTGGAGTACCAGCTACTTGGGAGGCTGAGGTGGGAGGACAGCTTCAGCCCAGGAGTTGGAGGCTCCACTGTACTTCAGCCTGGGTGACAGAGTGAGACACTATCTCCTAGGGGGGAAAAACAAGATAGTTTTTTGTTTTTTACCACAAACACAATTTTTTAAGCATGCCAAAAAGAAAAAAATAAGAAAGAAATAAAAAACTTTCTCCTGTGATTCTTAAGTGCCCCAGGGGTAGAAACTGTTGGTCCAGAGGGATCCTGGAGACTTCCAGGAGGAGGAACAGTTTTGAGCTGGCTGTAAGGTTAGGAGGAGGGAAGGGGAAGTGACCCAGGGACAGACTGGCTCAGCAGCAGCATAGCCGTTCCCCACAAGTGCCTGGTCCCCAGCATGTGGAGTGTGTGTCCTGTCATTCAATCCTCGTGGTCCTGTAAAGAGGCAGGGAAGTCCATTGTGTCAGAATTGCAGAACAAGAAGTGGATGGACAGGGAACTTGCTTTGGCAGCACATGGGCTAAAATTGGAATGATACAGAGAAGATTAGCATTTTTTTTTTTTGTAGAGACAGAGTCTCACTTATCGCCCTCGGTAGAGTGCCGTGGCGTCACACAGCTCACAGCAACCTCCAACTCCTGGGCTTAGGCGATTCTCTTGCCTCAGCCTCCCGAGTAGCTGGGACCACAGGCGCCCACCACAACACCCAGCTATCTTTTTGTTGCAGCTCGCAGGGGCCGAGTTTGAACCCGCCACCCTCGATACATGGGGTCAGCCTTACTGACTGAGCCACAGGCGCCACCCAACATTTTAATTTTTATTAAAGATTTTTTAAAAGGAAAAGCAAAATTTAAAACAAACAAACAAAAAAAAAAAATAGAGAGGTGCCTGTAGCTCAATGAGTAGGGCGCCGGCCCCATACACTGAGGGTGGTGGGTTCAAACCCAGCCCTGGCCAAACTGCAACAAAAAAATAGCCGGGCGTTGTGGCAGGTGCCTGTAGTCCCATCTACTCGGGAGGCTGAGGCAAGAGAATCGCTTAAGCCCAAGAGCTGGAGGTTGTTGTGAGCTGTGATGTCATTGCACTCTACTGAGGATGTAACTCTGTCTCTAAAAAAAAAAAAAGAGACTGAGTGTGGAGGCTCACCCCTGTAATCCCAGCATTCTGGGAGGCCAAGGAAGGAGGATCCCTTGAGCTCAGGAGTTCAAGAGCAGCCTGAGCAAGAATGAGACCCTGTCTCCACTAAAAGTAGAAAAACTATGGCCGGGCACAGTGGCTCACACCTATAATCCTAACACTCTAGGAGGCTGAGGTGGCATGGATTGCCTGAACTCACAGGTTCGAGACCAGCTTGAACAAGAGCGAGACCTCTTCTCTGAAAAAAAAAAAATCTGGACATTGTGGCAGGTGCCTGTAGTCCCAGTTACTTGGGAGGCTGAGGCAAGATAATAGCTTGAATCCAAGAGTTTGAGGCTGCTGTGAGCTGTAATGCCATAGCACTCTATAGAGGGTGACAAAGAGAGACTCTGTCTCAAAAAAAAAAAAAAAAAGGAAGGAAAAGAAAAAGAGAGTGGCGCCTGTGGCTCAGGGAGTAGGATGCCAGTCCCATATATCAAGGGTGTCGGCCAGCCCCAGCCAAAACTGCAACAACAACAACAAAAAGAAAAGAAAAATAAAGAAAAATAAAAAATAAAAATTGAAAAACTAGCCAGGCGTTACGGCAGGACCCTGTAGTCCCAGCTACTCAGGAGGCTGAGGCAAGAGGATCACTTGTACCCAGGAGTTTGAGGTTGCTGTGAGCTATGATGACATTGCACTCTAGCCAGGCAATAGAGTGAGACATTGTCTCAAAATAAATAAATGAGGCTCGGCACCTGTGACTCAAGTGGCTAAGGTCTCAGCCACATACACCACAGCTGGCGGGTTCGAATCCAGCCGGGGCCTGCCAAACAACAATGAACACTGCAACCAAAAAATAGCCAGGCATTGTGGCAGGTGGCTGTGATCCCAGCTGCTTGGGAGACTGAGGCAAGAGAATCGCTTAAGCCCAGGAGTTGGAGGTTGCGTGAGCTGTGATGCTACAGCACTCTACCCACGGCGACAGCCTGAGGCTCTGTCTCAAAAAAGAAAAAAAAACAAAAATAAATAAATAAATAAAAGAAAAGGAAAAAGAAGCAAACAAGCAGAAACAAACCACACATGTAGAGATGATGCACACTGCAAGAGAGTGGCACATCATCAAACGCCTTGCCAATGTCAGGAATGTCCACATGATGCCCTGAACATGGGAAGTGGTTACAGATTCCTGGACAGTAGCACAATGTGATGAATGCTTCCAGGAGGTGAATCTGGCAACAGCATAGCACTATGAGTGGAAGCACTGGCCCCACTAGTGTGAAAGTCCAATAGGTGCAAAATGGGTAACAATTAGACGTGCAATTTGGGGATTAAGGGACATCAACTTCTGAAGTGAGTGCCACATTCTCCACCTGTCCCCACCCTCGACAGTCCCCTAACACTGTCCTCTGAGTGACTCGGACTCCAGGAAGCAGGGTGCCTTGCCCTGCACTCTCCTGCAGTTGGTGGCCAGCACTGCGAGCTGGGAGTGGGGTCACCTGCTGGCCTCGCGAGTGCCCTCTGCTGGAGGCGCCTGGCCTAGCTGCTTCTGCCCGCTCTGGCTGCACTTTTCTTTAGTGGGGATGTCTTTTGCAGCCCTGGTAACATCACATTACAACGTAGTGTATAACAACCTGCAGCTCCACAGAAGACAGAGTTCACAGACCCCTAAAAGGACTGATTTCTCCTGGGATCCCCACTCCTCCTGTGATGTTCACCTGAGCCTTGGGTCCCCCAGCCCAACCTTCAGGACAGCGGGTCAGGCAGGACCCTAGAGTACCCTGTGGGTTATGCTAGAAGCTGCCCCTTAAGAGTGGAGAATTTTGGCTCGGCGCCAGACAGTTTCGAAAGTGTTCTCACATTTCATTTAATCCCCGTGGCCATCCCTGAAGAGAGACAACAGAAAAGCCCTATTTTACAAATAGGACACAAGGCTCAGAGAAGCTGTGACTGGCTCAAGGTCACACGGGTAAGGAAGGCGTCCCAGCCAGAACTGAAAGAACGTGAATTTCTAGATAGCTCAGAGGTGATAGCAAGAACCCAGCTCTGTGGACACCAGTGCCAGAACTATGTGGACACCAGTGTCAGTGTTCTGCTGCCTTATCAGATGCTCCCAGAGAACCGCAAACAGTCTGCAATTAAAGATCTCAGAACATTGTTCCTCCACATAGCTGCTCCTCTGGAGTGTGCAGTTTTCTCATTATTCTTCCTTTTTTTTCCTTCCTCTTCTTCAACTCAGCTTAAATAAAGATACCAGCAGCCTCACCCCATGGACGACTGCTTGCACAGCAGCCGAGGACGCCCTCATGCTCCTTCCGCTTGCTGAGTGCTCCCCTGCATTCCAGGCTCCACCGTACTCACGTGTGGCATCCTCACCATGGGTCACTGAGGCAGGTTTCCATTTGCCCATTTCACATATGAAGTGATGAGGCTCAAAGGCTGCTTGTAGCTAGTTCAGGTCACACAAGTCACAAGTGCCAGAATTAGGCTTGAACTTACTTCAGGCAAAGCCCATGTTCTTCACCTTGTGGCTCCTTGAGAGTTAGGCCAGCCTTGGTGCTGTCTAGTGACAATGAGTATTTTTTTTTTTTTTGGTAGAGACAGAGTCTCACTTTATCGCCCTCGGTAGAGTACTGCGGGGTCACAGCTCACAGCAACCTCCAACTCCTGGGCTTAGGCGATTCTCTTGCTTCAGCCTCCCAAATAGCTGGGACTACAGGTGCCCACCACAACGCCCGGCTATTTTTTGTTGCAGTTCAGCTGGAGCCAAGTTTGAACCCACCACCCTCGGTATTTGGAGCTGGTGCCCTACCCACTGAGCACAGGCGCCGCCCGACAATGAGTATTGTTAATATTGCTGGTTTCTCACATTCTGAATACTTACTCTAAGCATTGCTCTCTACTCATTATGCCATGCAGTTGCCACAAATGCTTTATGAAGGGGATGCTGCTGTCCCCAGAAGAGACAACTGAGGTGCAGGAGGTACCAGCACCCAGCTTGCAAGGGGTGAGGGGAGGATTTGGACCCAGGTCTGGCTGTTGACTGCACCCTCGCCTTTAACCATGCCTCCCTCCACCTTGCTGGCCAGGAAACATGACATGAATTCTCTCTGCCTCTGCACTTGGGCCAAGAGAGGCAGGTTTGACCGGTTTGGCCATCAGGAGACTCAGAACTCTGGAGTTCCCTTCCACCTTGGTTCTGCCTGAAGTGGCTGCCTCTCCCTACGGGAGAACTGCTCCAGGTTTCAGGACATACGCCAGATGACAGCTCATGTGTCTGTTGGGACCCTGGGAACATATGGGATATGCCTGTTTGGAGGCACACAGGAAACTGGAGCTCAGACTATTTAGAAACAATTCGTTTTGGGGGCCAGGCGAGGTGGCTCACGTCTATAATCCTAGCACTTTGAGAGGCCAAGATGGGCAGATTGCTTGAACTCAGGAGTTCGAGACCGGCAAGACTTCATCTCTAAAAATAGCTGGGTGTTATGGTGGGCCCCTGTAGTCCCAACTACTTGGAAGGCTGAGACCACAGAATCGCTTGAGTCCAGGAGTTTGAGGTTGCTGTGAGCTATGACGCCACAGTACTCTACTGAGGGCAGCATAGTGAGACTCTGTGTCAAAAAAAAAAAAAAAAGGAAACAGTTTGTTTTCTTTCAGCAGGATGTGTGTGCAGTGCTCACCCTCTAACGGGAAGGGGGACAGCAGAGAACTTGCGTGTCTGCTGTGGACTCACTATTGCAGAAGTAAATGGATGTTAGAATTCAGTGAGGACTCTTGGTTCCAAGTGACAGAAACCCTAGCCCAAACTGGTTGAAGCAAAAAATAGATTTACTCACTCCCAGAGCAGAAAAGCCCAGGGTTAGGTCTACAGCTTGATCAAGGAGCTAAGTCCCAGCTTCTCAGCTCTGCTGTCCTCCATGTGGGTTTCATTTTCCTGTCATCACAAGATAGTGGTCATAACTCCATACCTTGTACCCCCTCAGGAGAAGGTAAGTCCAATAAACCAAATAGCGAATTGAATTTCACTGGCTGTAGCAGGGCTGATTTGGCTCAACATGGATACAGGAAAATGTGATGCATTGATTAGCTGGGCTGGGCCCTTGTCACCCTTAGGGGTGGGATGACACCACCCAACTGTACAGACTTAGAGTGAGGGAGGAGTAGTGCCTTCAAATCAAAATTGGGAAACTTTTTTTTTTTTTAAGAGACAGTCTCACTTTGTTGCCCTGGGTAGGGTGCTATGGCGTCACAGCTCACAGCAACCTCCAACTCCTGGGCTTAGGCGATTCTCTTGTCTCAGCCTCCCGAGTAGCTGGGACTACAGGCGCCCACCACAACGCCCGGCTATTTTTTGTTGCAGTTTGGCCAGGGCCGGGTTTGAACCTGCCATCCTTGTTATATGGCACCGGCACCCTACCCACTGAGCCACAGGCACAGCTCAAAATTGGGAAGCATTATATGAAGCAGGATGGGTGGAAGTTGGATGTGAAAGAGAAAGGGGGGGAGGAAAGAAAGAAGGAAGAGAGGGAGGGAGAAATAGAAAAAAGGGAGAGAAAGAGGAAAAGAAAAGAAGAATGAGAAAGAAAAAAGGAAGAAAGGAAAAGAAAAGAGAAAGAAGGGGGGCGGCGCCTGTGGCTCATCGAGTAGGGCACCGGCCCCATATGCTGAAGGTGGCAGGTTCAAACCCAGCCTCGGCCGAACTGCAAAACAGAAAAATAGCCAGGCGTTGTGGTGGGCGCCTGTAGTCCCAGCTACTCGGGAGGCTGAGGCAAGAGAATCGCCTAAGCCCAGGAGTTGGAGGTTGCTGTGAGCTGTGTGACGCCGGCACTCTACCAAGCATAATAAAGTGAGACTCTGTGTCTACAAAAGAAAAGAAAAAAGAAAG
>CAUYRH010121619.1:0-12645 GCA_963574655.1 Perodicticus potto | reverse complement strand
GGGCTTTATCACACTCCTTAGTTTAATACAAGGGTGTTTCCTGTCTTTCGAAGTCCTGATACAAGGGTTTAAGAATTAAGCCATAGTTAGGAATCCATACCTGGCAGAAACTTGCCCTATGTAGAAATCCCCAAAGCTGTTACAGGGGTTGGAAAATATAATATTAAATTATTTTACAGGCTGCCTTTTTGAGGCTATAGGTGAGAATGAAGAAATTTCACTTTCTGCCTTCATATTTGAGGTTTTTACTTTGATACTCAATAGCCCCATTCAGCTAACTGGTTCAGTGTTAATGTTGTGTTTCTTAGGCATTCCTGAAAGTCCTGATCAGTGATTAGCAATTCATTTATATGTTTTCAGGTGCATTCTAAGTTCACAAACAGGTTAAAAAAAAGATTGTGGGTGTGTCTGTCTCTACCACAATGCCTGTAATCCTAGCACTTAGGGAGGCTAGCGTGGGTGGGTTGCTTAAGCTCAGGAATTCCAGACTGGCCAGAGCAAGAGGGAAACCCATTCTAGTTAAAAAAAAAAATTACTTTGAAACCAGAAATCTTTTATTTTGTTGTTTTTTGAGGCAGAGTCTCATTTTGTCACCCAGAGTAGAGTGCCTTGGGGACACAGCACATGGCAACATCAAACTCTTGGCCTTAAGGGATTTTTTTGCCTCAGCTGCCCAAATAGGTGGGACTACATGTGCCCACCACAATACTGGCTATTCTTTCTTGCAGCCCTCGGTCGAGTGTTGTGGCATCACACAGCTCACAGCAACCTCCAACTCCTGGGCTTAGGCAATTCTCTTGCCTCAACCTCCCAAGTAGCTGGGACTACAGGCATCCGCCACAATGCCCCGCTATTTTTCTGTTTTGCAGTTGGCCAAGGCTGGGTTTGAACTCGCCACCTTTGGTATACCTTCGGTATATGGGACCAGCGGCTATTTTTCTGTTTTGCAGTTTGGCCGAGGCTGGGTTTGAACCCACCACCTTCGGTATATGGGGCCTGCACCCTACTCAATGACCCACAGGCGCCGCTCATTGAAGCCATTTTTAATAAGTACAAATAGGCTCGGCGCTTGTAGCTCAACGGCTAGGGCACCAGCCACATACACTGGAGCTGGCGGGTTCGAATCTAGCCCAGGCCTGCCAAACAACAAAGACAACTACAACCAAAAAATAGCCAGGCATTGTGGCAGACAACTGTAGTCCCATCTACTTGGGAGGCTGAGGCAAGAGAGTCACTTAAGCCCAAGAGTTTGAGGTTGTTGTGAGCTGTGAGGCCATGGCACTCTACCAAGGGCAACATACTAAAACTCTGTTTCAAAGAAGAAAAAACATAATAATAGTAAGTACAAATACATGCAATAAGGTTCAGAATTTAATACAGGCCTGACAATTAAGTCCTTATTTTCTGGAAGAAAGGCCTCAAGTCCCAATCACTTTTCATTAACAGCATTTTTACAGATCAATTTAACAATAAGGGGTTTAATTTCTTTCATCTTTTTGTTTTTAGCATTCTAATCTTAAAGACTAGATTAGAAACTAGTTCAAATCCCCAGAAGGCAATTGTTTTCCCTTTTGCAGTATGAAAGAATCCACAAAAACCTCTTCCCCAGTTCAATTCTCAGTATCCATTCTATGCTTCCGATGAATCTTTTTCTATCTAATGGAAACTGTAACTTAGGTAAAGTGTAGCCATGAACATTAAACTAGTCATTAGAAAGATTTTACTAGCATTGTAATTTAAGTTTTTGTTTTTTTTTTCTTGAGGCAGAGTCTCATCATTTTGCCCTGGGTAGAGTGCTGTGGTGTCACAACTCATAGCAACCTCAAACATTTGGGCTTAAGAGATTCTCTTACCTCAGCCTTCCAAGTAGCTGGGACCACAGGCACTGGCTATTTTGCGGGGGGGTGTTGGGGAGGGTTGTAGTTGTCATTATATTTGGCACACCCGGGCTGGGTTTAAACCTACCAGGTCTGGTGCATATAGCTGGTGCCCTAGCTGCTGAGCTACAGGCTCCATGCCTATAATTTAAGTTTTAAACATTAATATTTGCAGCTTGATCTTTTGTTGACAATGGTTGTTGGAGACTAGAATTCAACATTTACAAATTCCCATTCATGTACACAAAGCACACACCATTATCACACATCTTACTCCTGTCTGGAGAGAATCTTCTACTTTCTTAAATGTTTGACCTGCCAGTCAAATTCCACGGCCAAACAACTTTCAACTCAGACTTTTCTCTTAGATTTTTAACAACTTTTGCACTCTTGCATCTATATATATATATATTTTTTGAGACAGAGTCTCATTTTGTCACTCTTGGTAGAGTGCTGTAGCATCATAGCAGACAGCAACCTCAAACTTAAGAGGGCTTAAGAGATTTTTTTGCCTCAGCCTCCCAAGTAGCTGGGACTACAGGTGCCCACAACAACGCCCAGCTATTTTCAAGATGAGGTCTCGCTGTGGCTCAGGCTGGTCATGAACCTTTGAGCTCAGTTGCTCTGGTGCTCCACCTGCCTCCACCTCCCAAATGCTGGGATTACAGGCTGAGCCACCACACCAGCCCCCACCCACACGTCATTAACCCTTTTTCTAATCTTTCTTGTTCTACCTACCTCAAAGAGATCACCAGATTGAAAAAACAGTAAATAAAACATGAAGTGGTTATATCTACATTGAATATGGGATGTCAGAATTCAAGATTCCCTATTGGGATTATACTTTATTTTACTGCAATGAGTATCTACTAACTTACTGCAATAAATAACTACTATCAGGAAGAAAAATCCTAGGTTGGATTCTTTCATATTCTGTGGCAACTCACCAAAGAATGTAGAAAAAAAGTTTTGGAGTACACGCCCTTTTTCATACAAAGTAGTACCCCATAGAGCATCAGAGTAGCTATAATTCATTTGAGGCCTCACCTGTAGAAAGAGGCTGTCGCAAGGACAGCCATGACACTCAGAAGTTTGTGGAGATTCCTGAGAAAGTATTTTTTTTTTTTTTTTTAAATCTGGAATGTACTTCAGTTTCACCAGCCTTGTTTTTTTTTTTTTTTTTTTTTTTTTTAGACAGAGTCTCACTTTGTCGCCCCTGGTAAAGTGCCATGGCATCACAGCTCACAGGAACCTCAAACTCTTGGGCTTAAGTGATTCTCTTATCTCAGCCTCTCAAGGAGCTGGGACTACAGGCACCCACCACAACACCTAGCTATTTGTTGTTGTTGTTCCTTTTGTTTAGCTGGCCTGGCCCGGGTTTGAACCAGCCACCCTTGGTATATGTGGCTGGCAGTGTAACTACTGTACTACAGGTACTAAGCTGTTTCACCAGCCTTTTCACTGTACTTACAGGAAGCTGCTGCTCGTCTGCCAGCACTTTTACTACCTATAGGTTTCCTGTATAATAGCTATGGCTTTGCAGTCTCCCCAGTGATACTCTGCAAACATTTGAAGGAATAATTATGTATCCTGATTCCAGGTTTGTAATTTTCACCACTTAACTGTTCTTTATTCAGTTTAAGTAGCTGTAATGGACACCACCCATGTATGAGAACAGATTTTCTTCCAAGATGTGATTTAACACTCTACAGTTGGTGTTTGAGATAAATATTTGGTCAATGGAGCCTCATGGTTAATTTGCTACAAAATCAAAACTGAGAACTATACATTTATTACATCTGTTTAAAATAAATAACTGATATGAAATACAGATTCTGGTATAGATACAATACTTGTAAATCAAAATCAAAGGATTGAAGCTGCATGTTATATGTTTCATTTACTCACAAACTTGCACACACTATTATTCTGCAAAAAAGACAAATGCAGAGAAGAAAAAAACCTGCCCTTTTGCAAACAAACTTAAAAGCATCCATCCACAGAGGCCCAAATAAACATGTAGTATGCATAAAGTGTTTCTATTCAACACAAATTCTATTTCTAGAAAATATTTAACTCCGTAGGTTAAAAAAACAAAATAAAGCAATGTGCAACATCTTAAGCCATTAAACCACCCCAAAAAGAAAACACACACACACCCCCAAATCACTGTTTTTTATGACAATAAACATACACAAATTAGAAATATTGATCAAAACTCAGTAAGTAAATAACTGGAAGTATAGAATGTCCATTGTTGGGAGAATTTCTCTTCAATTTAAATGTCATCCCTAAAAAAAAAGTTTGAAGTGCTAATTTCATATAATGCAGGCAAATTCTTCAAGTACTTTGCTGTTAAGTAAGCCAATTTTTATAGAGCTAAACTAGGCACTAAAAGTAAAATTGGAAGGTAGACATAGAAAAAAAACTGACAAGCTGTAGCTGGACAAAGCAACAGAATGCTATTAGACCATGTTGGCCATTTCATATCAATTAAGTACATAAGCTATCAAGTTTAGGCATCTGTTGGTGTAGTACACTAACTGGCTTGGATTTGCTTAAATATATACAACAGGGGTCCTCAAACTTTTTAAACAGGGGGTCAGTTCACTGTCCCTCAGACCACTGGAGGGCCAGACCATTGCTTTTTTTATATTTAAAAAAAAAGACTATGAACAAATTCCTATGCACATTGCACATATCTTATTTTGAAGTAAAAAAACAAAATGGGAACAAATAAAATATTTAAAATGAAGAACAAGTAAAGTTAAATCAACAAACTTACCAGTATTTCAATGGGAACTATGGGCCTGCTTTTGGCTAATGAGATGGTCAATGTCCAGTTCCATATTTGTCACTGCTAGTCATAACAAGTGATACAAGTGTGCGTCAGTTAGTCTAGATCTGGTTGGAGATTTCAGATGTTTCATTCTGGAAAAAGTCTGTTCACAGACATAAGTGCTGCCAAAGATAGTTGCCATTTTGAGTGCATGGTTCCTGAGATTAGGATATGTCTCAGAGGGGAGATATGCATAGAAATTAGGAAGGCTACTTGACTTGAATGCATCTTTCAGACACGTTCAGCCAGTTCCATTTGGTAAATCGTATCCACATTTTCAATGTCAATAGAAAATGGGTTACGGAAAAGCTATATGTCCTGTTCATGGAGATGAAGCTCTTTAAATCTAAATTGGAACTCCTTTTGCAACTTTTCCAGTGAATCCACACGTTTTATTTGGGAATGCAACCAATGGATTTTCCGCTAACAGATTTTGAGTTGTGGGGTGATGGCAGAAATTTTCCTCCTTCACTTGTTTGATGAGGAAGCCTAATCTTACTTCAAATGCTTGAAACTGTTGAGTAGCTCTGTTACATCTGTCAGAATGGCAAGGTGCCATTTCCATTCTGCATCATTGAGCTCTAGTACTTCTTTGTTTTTTGAAAGCAGGAAAGCTGTAATCTGTGGAAGTAAGTCATAGAAATGTTTCAAAACTCTCCCTAAACTCAGCCAACGGACTTCTGTGTGGTACAGAACATCTTCACAGGCAACATTTAGCTCAGACAGAAATTCCTGAAATTGTCTGTGGTTTAGTGCATTAGCTCTAGTGACGTTAACACAAGATACCACAATTTACATAATAGAGTCCCACTTCAGTGATTTACTACACAGCACTTGTTGGTGGATGAGGCAGTGTATGGCTATTGGATGAGAATGGTTATATTTGTCCTTCTCTTGGTTAATGTGAGCAATTACTCCTTTCTTAGACCTCACCATGCTAAGAGCACCATCAATTGTCACACTGGCTAGTTTTGCCCAGTCCAACTCCAAACTATTCACAGTTTTTTTGCGGAGTTTTGCAAATTCTGATGCAAATCATTTCCCATTTCTTCAATCCTTTGTGTAATTTAGGGTCCTGAAAGACTCACTGTACTAAATAAATCAGCCTTCTCTGGACACATCTCTTTGGCAACAGAAAGAAGGCATTCTTTAACAAATTCTACCTCCACAAATGGTCTGCCAGTGCACTCTATTAGCTTGACAACTTGAAAACTTGCTCACAGTGATGAAGTATTTAGCTATTTCTGCTTCACAAAAGTATTTTGCTGAGATGTCAATGTATATTTCAGTTTTAATATTTTATCTTTTCTCACTTCTCTGACCAAACAATCATATTGATCTTTATTTTGAGTTTGATAGTGTCGATGCAAATTGTATTCTTTGAACACAGACACTATATTCTGGCATATCAAACACACAGCTCTTTCCTTGTACTGCATGAAAAAGTAATCATAAGTCCACTGTTCTTTGAATATCCTACACTCCAAGTCAATTTTTCTCTTTCTTGATATCATTGTTTCCTAGGGATTCCAAATTCCTCAGTCCTTAGGCAGCAGCAGGCTCTGCACAGGCAACCTGGTGACTCCTTCCATCACACCAGAGACTGAGAGGAGGAGTTGAGAGACAGAGAGAAGGAGGGGAGTCGGAGAGTTGGGGGCACATTCCACACATGCTCACTGTGGGCCGGGATGAGTGGGCTGCTAAGCAGGACGGCAAAAACATGGGGGTGGCAGTGCATGACGGACAGAGGAGACGGATTGTTGGTGCACATTCCACACATGCGCACTGCGGCCTGGGACAAGTCTGCTGTTAAGCAGGACAGGCAGCTGTGGCAAAGACACCCGGCAGGCTGGATAAATGTCCTTGATGGCCGCAGTTTGAGGATCCCTGGGCTAGAACATTAACAGCAATGACACATTTGGTATTCAAGTTTCAGAGGGATGAAGCACTAACTGGGGTCTGGGAGGTAGAGAGGAACCCCTGAGGGGTCCATTTAATTTGCTCTCCTATGAAGCCTGAGCATGGGTGTATTGGGGAGGGGGCAAAAAAACAAGACAGGGCCCAAATTTTAAGCCTCAGAATAGATTATTTTCCCTCAGTAGAGATGTTCAGACAGGGATAACTGACCATCATAGGCTTATGGGGCCTCTTAGGGACATGAAAGACATAAAGCTTACAAACAACAGGAATCATTTTACTTGCCTCAGGAAAAGTAGTTCATAATTCTCATACTGCAAACACCTAACAAAGAAAAAACAATGCTAAAATCTGTCCCTTTGCACAGCTTAAGTTCAAAGCAGGGGAAGCAAAAACAACAATCCACCTGAGCCTGTTTAGAAAGTCTCATGTACTTACATGCCTGAGACAGTCTACTTCAGTCTAGGTTCAGGGCACCTGCCACAGTGTGGTTGCTGGAGGTCTTTTTTCAGCCTCAGAAACAGAGGCTGAGACCATACCTGGTAAGGAAAATAATTTTAAAAGGAAAAAAAAATCTACTCAAGAAGATATAAAGTGTAATTCTCAGACAGTTCTGTTGAAAATCATTGCCTAAATTTTCCTTAAGACAAATTTGGGAAACTGAGTTTCAGATATCCACTTTCCACACAGAAAGGCCTTTCTTTGCCTTCAGACAGGGATAACGCTACATCATCCTGGACTCAGCTCCCACCAATCTGCTAGCTCACAGTGCTGATAGCCATAGCACATGCAAACTATTTTTTAAATCAAATTGTGCTTTATTTCCCCTGTAAAAATTCTCAATCTTGTCAGTTTTATTAGCAGATCACTTTGTTTCAGCTAGCCTGTTGAAGGCCAGGGCACCAAATACCAGCTACCAAGAAGTAACATCATAAGGTCACTTTCCTTCACCTACCTGTCTATACAAAACTACCCTGCAGAGCAAGTATATGGCTCTTTCTTAAGATAAAGGATTAGAGATCTGTGTCCCAAGAGCTACTTAAAAATAGCCAGCACTATAATCTTGTTATAGTAAAACCCTTCAGCTAAAAGCAGATCAGGTAATATTTTTTTTTTTTTTTTTTTTTTTTTTTTGAGACAGCCTCAAGCTGTCACCCTGGATAGAGTGCTGTGACATCACAGCTCACAGCAACCTCCAATTCCTGGGCTTAAGCGAGTCTCCTGCCTCCGCCTCCCAAGTATCTGGGACTACCGGCACCCACCACAACGCCCGGCCATTTTTTGGTTGCAGCCATCATTGTTGTTTGTTGGCGGGCTCAGGCTGGATTTGAACCCGCCAGCTCAGGTGTACGTGGCTGGCGCCTTAGACTGTTGAGCCACAGGCGCCGAGCCAAAAAAAAAAAAAAAAAGTGGTGGTGTTGATGAACTGAATTATAGATGAGCTTAAAAGTGTTTTTACTGAGTTTAAAATAAATGGAGGAAGTAATTCGATAGATCAGAGTTCAATGTAAAAGTTTTCTGTTTGAACATGGCTTGAAAATCTTCTTAAAGAGGTAAGACAAGGTTCCAATAGGAGTGTGAGCTGCCACAGTGCCAGAGAAGCCAGAGGGCTTTGCTATTCACACTGGGAAACAAAACCGTAGGACCAGTTGGAAATAGTAATGAAACTCCCAGTCCAAGAAGCCCACATTGTGCAGACTTTTTATTTTTTATTTTGGTAAATGCAGTTTATTAAATTATTTCCAAGGCATGTAATAGGCTACAAGCACACCCAATAACAATAGGAAAATCTTACTGGCTTGGAGTGAGTGTAGAATTGCTTCTGCCTGTGGAAAGAAAAGTTTCCTATTTTCTATCTTACACTCTGAAGGGTCTCTTTTAGTGCAGTCATCTGAAGATTTTAATTTCCAGGATACCAGGTTAGAAGACCCTGTGTCCATGAGATAGGTTGGTCAATGTGTATAAACATAAAGTTGTATGGAAAGTATAAATTCTAATGTTTGATAGCAGAGTAGGGTAACTAAAGTAGATAACAATATATGTGTTGTATGTATCAAAGTAGCTAGAAAAGGAGACTCAAAATGTTCCCAACATATAAAAATGGTAAATACTCAAGGCGATGGGTACCCTAAGTACCCTGATTTGATCATTAAACATTCCATGCATGTAAAAAAATACATGTACCCCATAAATATGTAAAAGCATTATATATCAGTAAAAAGTCACATATTTAAAAACATTATTATGGGAAAGCTGCAGTGATTATAAGGAGACAGAGCACACTTTTCCAGAAATCATACTTAGGTATTACCAGTAGACTCTTCCAAGTCTGCTTTCGTCACTACGTTCTTTGAGTATCAGGCAAGTTAGCTGTTTCATTGCTGAGCGTACCACTTACTATATCTATGATCCTGCCAAATTCTAAATTTGGTTATTATTATCCAAATTTTATATACTTGTCAATATGCTTCAATTTGCATTATGTTTTCATCTTTTCCTAAAATAACCTTGCTACACATCACTTACTGTCCATTCATATTTTCTCTTAATTTGCAGCACTAAGACTAAGTCATATATAGATGTCTCTTCAATAATTTTTATCGTATCTATAATTTCCAATTCTATAGCAGCTGGATCAACCAATATTACCTACCAGATAATACTTTGACATGATTTATGATAAAAGAAACATATTTTTCTAAATAAGCAGTTTTCCAAGGCCCAACATTAGCTGCCACAGGCCCACAAAAAATATATAACAGGCCCTAAAAGATCTTTCTTACTTTTTGTATTATGTTTAGCTTTTGTGGAAGAATTCTGTGTATGTTTCCTTCATCAGTATGCCAGTGATGTCTTAAATTTAACAAGTGGAAAGTGATACACTATGAACTATGTGGGGGAAAAATACAGTCATTAAAGGCATGGGCTCTAAGGCCATACTTTCTACTCTTAGTCCAAAGTCCTTTATACACTTGCTACTTGTTGTGTGACACTGAAGTTATTTAACCTCTCTGTGCTTCATTTTCTTCAGCTGTAAAAAATTTTGCCTTGTCATATTTTAATAATATATTTTCTACCATGAACGTGGGCTGGAACTATTCTATAAGTGCACAATGACTAACATACAGTAAGTTAAGGATATGTTGAAAGAATGAATGAATGAATCAGTAGTAGTCATAAAAAGTTCAGAATGAATATGCACAATAGGAAGTGTTGGAAGAACCTGGAGAAACCATGAATGCTTAATAAATGTGGCTTTAATACTTATGACAATGTTAGAAATGTACTTGCAATGTTTTCCAGTACTGAAGTCAGCAGAAATAATATTAAAGGTCATCCTTATTTCTGGAATAATGTTACCTGGAATGTTAACCATGTTGTTTTCTCAACTTATTTCCATCTGAGCTGAAACTTCATCAGCTTCACACTTAATATAGGTGGCTCACAGGCTTCCAGTAAATTTAAGGTAATTTATGATTTCATCTTTCTCAAGTAATTTTCAATCAAGTGAAGTTATCCAACAAGACTGGAAGTTGCACATGGAAACATTTTATTTTAAGGTTTCATTAGTATGCATAAATTCACAGCCCCTCCCAATCTCTATCCATTTTTGCAAGTAATTGAAAAAAGTGATTCAACATATGTGGATACCAGTTTTTAGGTTAGCAAATGGGGCATGGCATTTTAGAGCATTTCAAATGTGGAACATTAACTGTAATAATTTAATATCTAATAATGAACCAGATTCTTCTTCCAAAATGAAGAAAACATTCTGTGGCAAACACAAATAAATAAATAAATAAATAAAAGATCAGGATGGTGTCATAGAAAGCATTAGAGTATGAGGTAGAACATCCGTTTTCCGGTCTCCTTATTCATTACCTGTGGCTAATGAATTTCGCTTAATTCATTTAGCCTGTATTTCTTCATCCACATAACAGAGATAATAATTCTTTGCACACACAAAGGCAGAGGCTCGACCAAATCCTTTCATTTACTTACTAGCTACTAACCCCCTACAAAGTGCTATGGTCAATTTTTGTCCTTTTGTAGCTGTTTGCACAAGACCCGTGTAGGCATGAACTGGGTGAGGACACTGTGCAATCACGGCGGTGGCGTCAGGTCAGGGCTACTTGCTCATGCAACCACTTGTACATCTGGTCCTGCTTGGGCTCAATCCAAATGTATCATTTCCATCTTACAATTGGCTGCTGCTCAGGACATCTGACTTAGACTTGGCAAGTCTGACAGAGTCCAGCTTATAATGGGCATTTCCAGATGCACGGTCACTTCGTGTTTGCTCCAAGGTCAAGCACTGTGTCTCTACCAGAGCCCAGTAGTGTCAGGACCTGTTTCTCAAAGAGTGTATACTTTGTGCCACAGACGGCATGGCCTTGTTCCAGAATTCCTGAGACTTGCATTGAATTCTCTTGATGGGGATTGCCACAATCTCTATACTGCTTCTCATGCCACTTGGACACCTCCAATGCCACTGAGTCGGCAGATGTGCTGCAGCCTGGGACTTCTGAGGTTCAGCTCCTGCTCCAGATTTCCTGCTCCCAACTTAAAGTTGCCAGCCTTCCATGACACTCGGTACTGTGTCAAGGTGGCAGTCCCATATGTGCTGCATCCAGAACCTGTCCCTCAAATATCTAACGGGTACAGTGCTTTGCTGTTGTTGCAGGGGATTCAAGATAGAGCAACTTGTCTTTTGCGTAAGAGGAGATATCCCACACATTTCTGACCAAGCCACTATAAATCTGAAAGTAGCAGAAGTTCCCTGAAATGTCCTAGAGTTCATCTCCCACCCTCAGAGTACCAGCTTCTTACCAAGGCCTCCAACATACCAGTCTGTTCTCGCTCATCCAGTGTAATCAATGCAATGTCATTGTCATGTTGTGTGATATTCTGTGCGGAGTCCATGCACTTCAGTTCTCTTTGGACTGTATTATGCTAGAAGCAGGAGAGCTAATATATCCAGAGGAAAAACTGTAAATAAACATCATTTGTCCATACAAATACAAATGTTCCCATTATACTTTTCCAAGTGAAACAGGAAAAAATGCATTTGCCAGATTACTCTCTACATGCCATGGACCAGCACCTTAATAATCTGCTCTAGCAATGACACCACATCAGCCAGTGCAGCTGTGACCTAGATTACTGCTTTGCTTACCTAAGTTTGCAGTAGTCTATGGTCACTCTCCAGGATGGATTTTTTATAGGGGCAAAGCTAGTAAACTGAAAAATAATAGAGAGTACCACAATTACATCTTTTAGGTCTTTAATGGTGGCACTAATTTCCCTCCAAACTCTGTAGACCACAGACTGAATGTGAGTGTTATTCCAACTGCCAGGTATATGGATTCCAATTAAGCAACTAGGGAAAGGACCACTGAGTGGGTCCATTAGGCCCTTGGCCACATCGTGAACTGGATCTCATCCAGGACTCCCTAAAGACCTTTTCTAGACACTTTTCTAGATCCTATTTAAGCTCTCTCCACCACGTGGACTCTGTTTATCTGGGGTCCCATCTTCTCATAGATATTAACTGGCCCAGCTCTTTGACTGTTTCTCCTATAGTGAGTCTGGACAGAGGAGGAACGGTACCACTGAACTTCTTAGTGACCTTGTTTTCCTTTCCCTGATTTACTCCTGATAGCCTGAGTGGACGGAATATCCTCTGAGCTTTCCCATGAACCCCCAAAGGGTCCTTTGTCCCGATATAATAGATCCATCTCAGAGGCCCAGTTATCTCAGATCCTGTCCTTATTTCACCATTGCCCAGGGAAGCAGGATTTCTACTTTGCTGACATCCTTGTAGATCTCTTGGTAGATAGACTTGCTCCTCCCTTATCAGGCCCAGCACAACCCTGGCTGGGTTATGCAGGGATTTAACTGTAGTTAGCATCTCGCTCGCCAAAATAGAAGGTGAGGGCAGCTCGCAATGTTGGACCTGTTAGGTAGGAAAGGCATCTGCAACGTTATTCAGCCAGGCTAAGTTCTAGCTAT
>CAUYRH010121616.1:0-10434 GCA_963574655.1 Perodicticus potto | reverse complement strand
GATGACCATTCTCTTCTAGCTTGAAAGGTTTGAGCAGAGAGATCTGCAGTTATTCTAATATTCTTCCCCTTGTAGATTATGATTTGCTTCCGTCTGGCTGCTTTCAGAATTTTCTCCTTCATATTAATTGTAGTGGAAGTTAATTATGATGTGCCTGGGGGATGTCTTATTCAGGTTGAGTTGTGCTGGGGTTCTGAAACAGTCTGCTATCTGAATTTCAGAATCTCTTGGCATGTCTGGAAAGTTCTCTTTCATAATCTCTTGAAGAAGAGACTCTGTGCCTTGTGAGGACACTTCATCGCTTTCAGGGATCCCTAAAAGGCAAATATTGGTTTTCTTCAAATTATCCCAGAGCTCTTTGAGAGAATGATCCATTTTTGCCCTCCATTCCTCTTCCTATTTGAAAGTTTGGGAGCGTTCAAAAGCTTTGTCTTTAATATCAGAAATCCTTTCTTCTGTTTGCTCCATTCTGTTACTGAGGGATTCTACTGTATTTCTCAGATCATTGAGGGCTGCAAATTCTTGTCTCAATGTGTCAAAATCTTTGGTCATTTTGTCTTTGAATTTCTTGACTTCTTGAGACAATTTTTGAAATGCTCCCTGAATTTCTAATTCCAACTTTTCCTCTATTTTATTGATCTTATTTGCAATCAAAATTCTGAGTTCGATTTCTGACATCTCAGCCATCTGTTTATGCATAGGATCTTCAGTTGGGTCTGCTGAATCGTTCCTTGGGGGGGGGCTTGATCTACTCTGATTGTTCATGTTGCAGGAGCTTTTCTTCTGATTCCACCCTATAGTTATCTTGAGCCATTTGGCAAGATGAGCAGATATGGATGAGTGGGTTGGGGGTCTAGGAGGAGTTATTGGCCATTTCTTTGCGTGAAAGCTGGGACTGACATCTGTACCTTTTCCCCTAGAGTTTTGCCAAGGACCCATACAGTGCTACTGCCTGAGAAACTGTGGACCTTTTTAGTGTGGTGGGGTTAAGTGGCTCTGTCTTGTTTTAGCTGGTCTCTGTCTTACCCTAGAGAATCAGTTACTCTGGGTTGAAGTCTGAGCTGTGGAGAAATACCAGCAGTTAAGTCACCACAACCCCCACACCCAGGCAACAATTGGAAAAGGAAAATCAAACCTTCCCACTACCACACACCCTGGGTACCACTTTGGATAGTCCTGGATGTTTGGCCCAGTTGAAGAGGTCCCAATCAATTGTCCCAGTCAGCACTGGCCTCAGGTGGGAGAGTTCAAAATGTCTCTAGCAACTAGATATGCTGGCAGCTCTAGTATAACTCGCTCTGGTGCTCTGTGATATCAGAAGGACCCCCTCAGCAAATCAATTAGTCTGGGAAGGTTGATGCCTCCTTCCCCACCTTGTACCTCTGTCACACCCAGTCACTGGTAACCCCACAGGGCTGTGATCCAGTTCCCTCCAATGAGAAGATGCTTCAGGGATTTGTGCTTGCCTGAGTCACAGGGAGATCTGAGTCTCCTCAGCCAGGCCATCACTCTCTGTCATTCTCTGTCACTTTTCAGCAGGAGGAGGTGAGGCCTGATAACCTTGGGTGCTTGATAGGGGCTTGGACTATTCACTCAGTTCCAGCTCTGTCCCTGATTGATATTGTTGACAGAACAGAACATCTTCGCAAAATTTGTTTCTGTCTGGGCTATTTTCCCCTGTGGATCAGATGTTGGACTGCAAATCTGCCCTAGCTGTGCCGCTGCCTAATCTGTAGTTCTGTACTGGGGCTGACTCAGTCAGAGGTGCAAGTAGCTGTCAGTTCCAGGCTCTTGCCGCTTGCCCTTTGTCTCAGCTTTTATCCCCTGAGGCCTGGGTGCATCTGAAGCTCAGTAAAGCTGTCCTCTGGGTCAGCCCCACCCTGGGAGTCTGCTGTCTGTACACATGCGTATTCTAATCCCCACACTGCGTGTGCGTATTCTAATCCCCTCCAGGCCAGTTCCACCTCAGGTATACCCTTTACTCCTGGGGCCTGCATTCTGTCCCAGATCTCTTCCACCAGTGGTCACCACCAGAGAAGCTCCTGGCTTCCCCTGGTTTCTCAGAGAGATTGGAAGTGTCCCTTCAGAATATCCCCGGGGTGTGAGCCCTATCGTCACCCTTTCCACTATTGCTGGTGCTGCCCCATGCCTCAGGGTACCGCCTCTCCCTCTCAGCTGATTATCTTCTCCTTATTCCTGAGCTGGAAAATCAGCACAGATCAGCAACAGTCCATGCCCCTTCCACACCCCTCAAGAAAATTCCCAAGAATCTGGACTCCATGGGGGACAGGCTTTCAGACCTCAGGGTGAGAGAGGAGGGGAGTGCTTGGAGTTGAAAATTGGCAGGTAAAGAGTGTATACAATTTTATGCCTAGCAAGAGAGTGCCATGGCACCCTAGTAGGGGAAGGAGGTCCAATTTTTAGAAGGTCTCTCCCATGGGGTAAAATGGGAGGACATTAGAACTCTGCTTACTTGTTGTATGGATGTATGGAGTATACTGCAAGCTGTTCTCATGGGGGAGGGGACTCCTGTCTGCTTGGTGATGGATTCTGTACCTTTTGTTTATATCCTTGGGGTTGCAGGTCACCTCAGCAGGGTTGATGTGTGTTCTTCGACCTTCTCTTTTGGTTCAGATCGGAACCATCAGCTTTCTTGCTAAATCTCTGTCTTTTAACTCTCTTTCTGGATAGGAGCCTCTGTGGAAAGCTGACTACAGACCGTCATCTTGGCTCCACCCTTGAGGCCTGATTTTAAAACTGCAAGGCACTGACTTTGGAACAGTACAGTATAATCTATGTGACAATAATCCCTAAAGTTCTATTTTGTGCTAAACCTGTGGCTCTCCATCTTGTCTATGTTTTAGAAACATCAGGGAGAGATTTTTTTTAAAATACCAATAGCTTGGGGCAGTGCCTGTGGCTCAAAGGAATAGGATGCCAGCCCCATATGCTGGAGGTGGTGGGTTCAAACCCAGCCCCAGCCAAAAACTGCAAAACAAACAAACAAACAAACAAAAACCAATAGCTGACTCACACACCCAGGGATTTATAATTTCTTTGATCTGGAATTGGAATTGGGTATCAGGTATTTTTTAAATGCTTGTTGTCTTACTCCTTAGCATCATGCAAATTGAATGCTTCATTCCTTGATTTCTTTGTATGCTTCTGACTTAGTGGTTTCATAAATGAGTCCTCAGGTCTCATCAATGAGAGCAGAAGGAGCTGGGCAGTTTTACCCTCTGGAGTAGATACGGTGGTTTCAAAGATCTTGCTGTTTCATGGCTATGTCAGTGGTTTTTGGCAGGAGTTGAGGTTGTTAAATGAGAAATCTGATGGGAGATATACCTGATCAAGGACTGTGATCAGGAAAATATACACAGATAACATCTAACATTCCTCTTTGCAAAGGACTTACTCTACAATTTCCCAAGCTTGAAAATAGTTTTATTTGTTTATTTATTTATTTTGCAGTTTTTGGCTTGGGCCAGGTTTGAACCCACCACCACCATATATGGGGCCAGCACCCTACTCCTTTGAGCCACAGGCACTGCCCTGAGAGACTAGTTTTAGATTTCACAATTTATCACACTTTACAAAAATAAAAAAAGGGGCACTCCTTTACAAACAACAACAACAGCAACAAATGAGATCAATCACACTTCACTGAAAGAGTATTCTGTCATGAAGTGCCATTCTCTTGGCCAATTCTAGGGCAAAATAGTCTGAATTATCCAGTTAATGCATCAACTTCCTCAAATATTTTCTTTTTCTTCCTCTACTGCAAACACAATCATCTTGGTGTGGCATCTTTTCTCCAAAGTGCAATCACAAAAGGGAACTGGAAATTGAGTTTTCACCACATAGGTAACAGGGATCTTAGCGTCACAGCCTAGAAATTTCTCTGGTTTCATTAAGAGAATCGATATAACAGATCCTAAACTGAGGGCTTCCATTTAAAATGGACTTTGTCTTCAGCCATGCATGAGTCAGACAACATGATCCATTTGCTTCTCTAACTGCTAGCAAGTTCAGGAAATACAAAAAATTTATTCTTGGCCAACCAAGAATAATGCCAGAAGGAAAATGAGTTAATGATTGGTTCCTGCTGAGACCTTAGCATCAATAAAAAGAAGAAGATACCAAAGGGCAGTTATGGCTCCCGTCTCAAATGATATCCGGATGTCCAGCTACTTAAAGGGAGATGACTAAGCTGTGATTGTATGTCCCAGAGGAGTCAGAGGGAATTCACTCTTTATCTTTTACAGACTCCTTGTGAACTTATGCAGCAAGGTCCGTTTTACCAATAGTCATGTGATTTGCACTCTCACTAAATGAAAGACAGTATATTTGGCATGCATGTAGTGTATATGTGCAAGGCTGAAAATAGTTTTATTTGCATGGCTATGCATAGCTATGTTCATGTGTGTGTGCTGAAGGCTGGGATGGGGAGGGAGGTGAGCTGAAACAATCCAGACCGCAGCAGATGGGATGAATTTTGAGTTGGGTGTTTCTAGGAATAGTGAGAGAATGGAGAGTATACCCTGGGGACACTCCTTTACATGTTGCCATGTTTATACTATAGGTTTGGGCATGGTCGTTTGGAGCCACCAAAGTGCACCCATTGGTACAATAAAAATGGGATTTACCCCTGTCCTGGAAAAGAGATTCTGGAGAAAATGGGGAAACAAAAGCTCCTCCTTAATTTCCAGAGTCTTATCCAGAAGGGAAGGAATTCACTTTGAGTAGCAGGGAGACATGGAGTCTAGATCAAGGTTGTGAACTTTCTGGGTGACCAGGAACAAAAGGTATTGCCTAAGAGATGGTATCAGTTTTTTTCTGGAGAGTGTTGGAGCTGATTTGGAAGACCTCTGAAGAACCTGCTCATTCTGTTCTTCTAAATACTTATTGGACACTTAGGACAGCCTCTTAAAACAATTTCCTACTGACTCTCACCACTCAGTGTGGATATATAAGAATATTGCTGAAATCACTTTTTAATGCCCATTTGGTGAAGGTGAACACATCTCTACTTATACAATTACATTATTTATAACCACAAATGTATGTCCATACATCAATAATGAGAACGTTTTTATTTTATTTACTTTTTTAGTTAGAGTCTCAATCTGTCACCCTGGGTAGAGTGGTGTGGTGTGGTGTCATAGCACACAGCAACTTCAAACTCTTGGACTGAAGAGATCTTCTTGCCTCAGCCTCCCAAGTAGCCAGGACTACAGGTGCCCACCACAATGCCTGGCTGTTTTTAGAGATGGGTCTTTCTCTTGGTTAGGCTGATCTTGAACTCCTGAGCTTAAGAGCAGGTCAAGTGACCTTTGTGACCTTCATTTTTCTAAGCTTAGAATTAAATGGTTAGATGTAACTATCTATAGCTACCAAATTAATACTTTGTAAAACCAAATGAAAATAATTTCTTTGTGTTACAAAGAGAACTTTGAGGTGAAGGATGGTGGAGAAAAAAATTTGGAGTTAGTAGCTCAGGGAATAACAATTTAAGTTCAAATCCTACAACAATGCCTTTTCCTAACCACAGCGATCTCATCATATGTGTATATAGGTCTTTCTCCCTTGGAAAAACTCGGGAAGGGGGACAGTGAACACAAATGGAAATACAGCCTCTGAGGGATTCACTGAACAGTGAGGGAGACATGTTTAAAATATTGTCTGTGCAAAATCTTTGCCAAAGTGTAAACTGTTCCTGGATAGAATGTCTATTTAACCATTATCACTTATGTAGCACAATAAGCCATCTTTCCTCAAGCCATACCTGGGGGAGAAAATAGGGTTAGCCTTAAAGTATAAAACTGTTTTCTCAGTAATACCTTATATAAAATGTTGAAATTTCTAGTCTCATTCAAAGACACAACTTGCCTTCTCAATAAATTCTGGGAGTCCTCAGCTGTGTATAATTTTAAACAAGTTCTTGCCACCTTCCCCAACACCGAGGCCTGCCCTGCTATGTGTTGGTTTCTCTTTGCATGACATCAGCCATCTCCTGGTAGCACAACTCTCTCCTGCCAACAAAGCTGTCATCACTCAGAAGGGCAGGGATGTTCAGTGATGCCACTGTGCCCTCCATCAAGGGTGTCACTGCTGCTGCTGCTGTCATCAGGTAACGCCAGACCTGGATTTTTGCTGCTTCTAGGATTGGTGCTGCTGCCACCGAGTATGGAGACGGCACTGGCACCTTCTTACACAGTCCTCCCAAAGTCCTGTCCGGCCAGGGTTGCTCTAATATCTAATATTTTGTTGCATTTCTTTCCTCTTAGGCCTACTTCTATTTAGTAAGCTGGTCTAATATCCTTTGTGTCTATACATCTAATTTCTCTTTATTTTAGTTATTAAACATTTTTTTCATCGATGAAGTTAAATTCTGCCTGTCCTTTTGTCTTAAGGAGGATCTCTTCCTGTTCACAAAATCCAGTTTTACTGAATTTCTTATAGTTTAATAATGTTCCTTTGTGGCCATTTTTACTATTTTTCTTAAGCTTGCTGAAATTTAGTTTCAACCACTAGGAATCTGGTTTTCCATTTTGCTGATTTCTTTACTCTTCTGTTGGTTATTATATATTTTATTGATGTTTGCGATTACAATGACATAATACTAGAGTACCCCATAGGGTAATTTGTTTTTGCTCTTTCCCCAAACTTTCTGTAATCTTGTGATGTTTTTTATTGATATTTAAAACTTTCAAAAAGATTTCACCTTAGTCAATGTCAACATAAATCAAGCAAAATTGCTAGTTGAAGAATAATAGAGTTATGTAAATAATTTTCCTTTTTTCCAGGGACTCTTTATTTACTTATTGATTGATTTTTTGTTTTTTTTTTTTTTTTGAGACAGAGTCTCACTTTGTTGCCCTTGGTAGAGTACGCTGGCATTGTAGCGCACAGCAACCTAAAACTCTTGGGCTCAAGTGATTCTCTTACCTCAGCCTCCCAAGCAGCTGAGACTACAAATGCCTGCCACAATGCCCGGCAATTTTTAGAGACCAAGTCTCAAACTCCTGAGCTCAGGCAATCCACCCGCCTTGATAACCCAGAGTGCAGGAATTACAGGTGTGAGCCACCATGCTCGGCCCAGGGACTCTTTTAAAGGAGTGAAAAATTACCAACTCTTCTGAAGAGTAAGTGAGAATATATTCTAGGGAGGAAAGCAGGCAATTTTGCCAATGTGGGACACTACATGTTGTAATTATAGGGCTAAAATTTTTTAAAAAGCAAGAGACAAATTAACATTTACACAATAGTAAGAAAAAAGTCCAGCTCTCATCATTACTTAGTGATTCTTTTGTTAATAATTATACATAATTAAACAGAAAAAAGCAAGCTACCATACAGTCTATGAGAGAGGCAAGCTTCACTGAATTTTGTGGCTATAGACGGGCTAGCTTGAAGTTTTCTTTTTAAAGTGGTAGTCTTATGGTTAATTTTCTGTGTAACTTGACTGGGCCGTGGTGCCCTGATATTTGGTCAAACTTTATTTTGGATATTTATAGGAAGGTGCTACCATGGTTTGAACGTCCCCTCCAAAACCCGTATTGGAATTTACTTGCCATTGTGAAAGTTTTGAGGGATGGGGCCTATAAGAGGTGATTAAGCCATCAGAGCTCTCCCCTCATGAATGGATTAATGCTGTTATCTCAGGAGTGGGTTACTTATCCTTGGAAAGGGTTCCTGATTGAAAGGATGAGTTTGGTCCAATTTACTCTCTCACGTGCTCTGTCTCCACATGATGCCTCTCAACAAGTTATGACACAGGAAGAAAGCTCTGACCAGGTGCAGCCCCCTGAGCTTGCATTTCTCACCCTCCAGAGCTGGAAGCCAAATAAACATCTTTTCTTTATAAATATACCCAGTCTCAGGTATTCTGTTGTAGCAATAGAAAATGGACTAAGATAGGGTGCTTTGGATGAGATTTAAATCTCAATGGTGGACTTCTGGTAAAGCAGATTGCTCTTCATCATGTAGGTGGGCTCCATCCAATCAGCTGAAGGCCCGACCAGAACAGAAGGGTGACCTCCAATGAGCAAGACGCAAAATCCTGCCTTCAGGTTTCATCTGCAACAACTGCTCTTCCTGGTATACACAGCAGACTGCCTTTTAACTCAGACTGTACCTCTTTCCTGAGTTCTCAGCTTGCCAGTCTCCCCCATCAAGACTTTAAACTTGCCAAGCCTTTACAATTGCACGAGCCAATTCCTTAAAATAAATCTCTTCCTGTGTACATATCCTATTGGTTCTGCTTCTTTGGAAAATCTTAACTAATAAGGCAGGCCTAACTGTGTCTTTGTTTGTTTGTTTTACAGTTGGCTGTTTAAAAGAACTCAAGACAATCTTGTCTCTGAGGCCAATGGCAATCTTATGGTTAATATTGAAGAAGGCACTGAAGATAAATATATATTAATAGCCTCAAATCTCAAAGAAAAGTATTTATGGGCTGAGTAACTGAAAACGCATCCATAAAACCTTCAGTTTAGTCTTATTTACTTTTTGCACATGAATTATTAATTTTTGCAATGAAACAATAACAGTGTTGTGCATCGACAGAACCCTTTTCCATACAGAGGACATCAAGCATTTTATGAGCTGCTGGGAGCCAGTTTCTGCTTTTGATGCATATGTAATTCTCTGACTTGAGCCAGCCAGAGCATGATTATTTATGCCTGGCTTCCAGACAAGGATTCTTTAGCACTATCTTAAAAATATATCCAGAATCCAAACACTGCTTATCACCTCTACTCCTACCACTCAATTTCAAGCCACCCTTTCTCTCTCTCCTGGATTGTCTTAAAACTCATCTCCCAGTTCATTGCCCCTCTGTAACTTGTTCCTAAACAGCAGACATAGTGATGCAATTAAACTATCAGATCATGTGTCTGCTCTGCTCCAAACACGCCAGTGTTTCTTATATTCATTCAGAGTGAAAGCCAAAGTCCTTACAATGGCCTTAAGGTTCCGGTCCCTTTTTGCTGCTCTGAGCTTATCACCTACAGTTTTCCCCCTGTTTGTTTTGCATCAACCACACGTGAATTCTGCTGATCCTTGGACACACTTGTTAATCTTCTGCCCAAGGAATATGTGTGTACCATTCCATCTGTCTGGAATACTTTTCATGCCTGGAGCTGCATAACCCTCTCCACCGCCTTCAAAAGCATATTAACGAAGGTAGTGCAAAGAAAGCTCAAATTTTCAGTGGCTTAAAATAATAGAAGTTTATCTCTCACTCAATAATAGTCTGATCACAGTCTTCCTGGGTGGTAGGTGGCGACTCTGGGCCCCAGGCTTCTTCCTTCTTGGTACTCTGTAGTGTCTTTAGGACCCCAAGTCCTGTTTCCAGCTTTGACGAAGAGGAAAAATAGTGGACAAAGCACACATCACTCTACTCACATGTCTTGAGAGAACAACCAGTCACGTGGCCACACTGGATTCAAGGGGAGCTGTGATTATAGTCACTGGCTCTGGAGCACATTCCCACAAGCAACGACCACTATGAGTGCTGAGCAAGAACTACGTGTCATGTAGCCGCTTCTGCCACTGACTGGCCTCTGGTCACCAAATATCTGTGTGGCTTCTTCTCTAAATGAGATGATTCAAAGTTCTACACGGGTGCTCTGGTTAGTTCATAGGTCCTTTGGTTCAGAGACCTGTGAATTTAAAGATGGATCATCTGTCCACCTCCCCTACCTGCCAACCTCAGGTTCAGAGACCTGTGAATTTCAAGACAGATCATCTGTCCACCTCCCCCACCTGCCAACCCCAACAAGACAACGACAAGAAAATCTCTTATTCGGAAAGGGGGAGGTTGGGAGATCTACAGCAGCAGCTGGTCCACAGCCAGGAGGAATCCTCCCCGGCAGGTGTTATGAGGTCACCCTGCCCTTCAGGTGGAGGACAGTCTTTCACAGACTGTGGTCCTGCTTTGCAGGAGGAAGGCCCTCGTTCCCTGTTTTCTGTGGTCTTGTGGGGTGTTCACTCTCCTTCCTGGCAAAATCTGATATTGGCACCAAGGAAAATGCCCTCTTTTTTTTTATTTTTTATTTTTTAACTTTATTATTTTATTATTTTTTATTTATTTATTTATTTTTTTTATTGAATCATAGCTGTGTACAATAATTCTATCATGGGGTACAGTGTGCAGGCTTCAGATATAATCGGAGATATTTTCATCAACCTTATTGTGATAACATTCAAGAGACTTTCTCATTACTATGTGAGAACAATTTTGATCCGTATTTAGAAGTTTTCTCCTAACCCTTCAAATATGTACCACCGGTGTGATCCCGCCCTCTATCCTCACTCCCCCCACCCTCCCTCTCCCTCTCCTTCCCTCCCTCTCCCCTTTCCCTATCTTCTTGTGCAATAAGTGGGCTGTAGCCTACACTTGAAAGATATAAATTTGCCTCATATTAGGGA
>CAUYRH010121615.1:0-15733 GCA_963574655.1 Perodicticus potto | reverse complement strand
CTATCTGAATTTCAGAATCTCTTGGCATGTCTGGAAAGTTCTCTTTCATAATCTCATGAATAAGAGATTCTGTGTCTTGTGAAGCTGCTTCATCACTTTTAGGGATCCCTATGAGGCGAATATTGGTTTTCTTCGAGTTATACAAGAGCTCTCTGAAAGAGTGATCTGTTTTTGCCTTCCATTTCTCTTGCTCTTTGGAGGTTTGAGAGCATTCGAAAGCTTTGTCTTCCATGTCAGAAATCCTTTCTTCTGCTTGCTCCATTCTGTTACTGAGGGATTCTACTGAATTTTTCAGATCTTTAAGGGTTGCAACTTCTTGTCTCAATGTGTCAAAATCTTTGGTCATTTTATCTTTGAATTCATTGAATTCTTGAGACATCTTTTGGGTCATCTTTTAAATTACTGCTTGAAATTCTAATTTCATCTTTTCCTCCATTCTGCTGTTCTTATTTGCAATCCAGGTCTGAATTCGATTTTAGACATCTCAGCCATTTGCCTATGCGGGAGATCTTGTGCTGTGTCTGCCTTATCGTTACTTGGAGGGGTTGGTCTACTCTGTTTATTCATATTGCCAGAGTTTTTCCATTGATTCCACCCCATGGTTGTTTGTCACCGTTGCATCTGGCCCTTCAAGTGGTGGGTGCAGGGCCATGTGGTTGTCGGGAAGTTTTTGGCCAGAGATGGGCCTGCAGAGAGGTCTGGTGGTCGCCTTTGGGGTCCCTGGAAGAAGGCTGGCCTGCGGAGGCCCCGTGGGTGCCAGGCAGAGGCCGGCGCAGTCACCGGGAGTGACTCTGGCCGGGGACTGGTGTCATGGGCGGAGTCCCTGGCAGAAAGCAGACCTACAGAAGCCCGGCAAGTGTGGGATGCAGGGCCAGGCGGTCAAGGGGGAGTTCCTGGCTGGGGGCAGGCCTACAGAGGCTTGGCAGTCACCGGTGGAGTCCCTGGCAGAAGGCTGGCCTGCAGAGGCCCCGTGGGTGCCAGGTGGAGGCCCGTGCAGTCACTGGGACTGTCCCTGGTCAGGGACAGGCCTGTGGGGGCCCTGTGGATGTCAGGTGGAGGCTCCTGCAATTGCCAGGGGAGTTCCCGGCCGGGGGCAAACCTGCAGAGGCCTGACAGTTGCCGGCAGAGTCTGTAGCAGATGGCAGGCCTGTGGAAGCCCAGCAAGCATGGAGTGCAGGGGCAGGTGGTCACCAGGGGAGTTTCTTGCCCGGGGTGGGCCTGCAGAGGCCTGGAAGTTGCAGTTGGAGTTACTGGCAGAAGGCAGGCCTGCGGAAGCCCTGCGGGCTCGGGTGCAGGGCCCCATGGTCACCAGGGCATTTACTGGCCAGGGGCAGGCTTGCAGGGGCCCTGCGGGCCTGCGTGGTCACCAGGGGAGTTCCTGGCTGGGAGCAGAACTACAGAGGCCTGGTGGCTGCTGGCAGAGTCTCTAGCAGAGGGCCAACCTGCGGAAGCCCGGCAAGCATGGGCGCAGGGCCAGGCAGTTGCCGGGGGAGTTCCTGGCCGTGGGCTGCCCTGCAGAGGCCTGATGGTTACAGACAGAGTTCCTGGCAGAAGGCATACCTGCGAAAGCCCTGCAGGCTTGGGGCACAGGGCTGCATGGTCACCGGGGGATTTACTGGCCATGGGCAGACCTGCGGGGTTCCTGCAGGTGCCAGGCGGAGGCCCGTGAGGTCGCCAGGGGAGTAGTTCCTGGCCGGGGGCAGACCTACGGAGGTCTGGTGGTTGCCCTCAGAGTTTCTAGCAGACGGGGCACCTGCAGAAGCCAGGCAAGCACAGGGCACAGGGCCAGGCACTCACCTGCGGCTTCCCTGGCTGGAGGGGAGGGAGGCTCTCCACAGCCTCCCGGAGTCTTTTCCTCGTGGGACGCTTGTTCCAGCAGGCAGGGGTGAAGGCACTGCTCAGGGACCTCCTCCCTCAGTCTCAGCAGGGGTTAGGCTTCTGGTTCATCAGGTAAGGGGGTAAGTGTGCACAGTAAGTTCAGAATGGTGGAGAAAACTTTAATTCGGTTTTTCTGCCTAGCAATGGAGTTTTTAGAGTCACACTGGGGTGCTCAAGGGAAGCTCACCTCACTTCCCACAGCACTCTTCCGTGGGGTGAGACAAGAGGTCCACAGTTCACTGCTTGTCTATAGAAAACACGCAGGAGCAAAAGAGGAGAAAAAAAGAAAGGAAACAGAAAAGCTAGAAACTCGGAGCTTTCTTGGGGGAGGGGACGGACACTCTTCCTTTCAGATGAATTTTGTACCTGAAGCTTGCTTTCTTGGGGTCGCAGCCAATCTCAGCAGAGGTGACCCGCAGAAATCACTTCTCTCCCTCGGCTGGGCTCCTAGTATTCAGCTTAATTGCACAGTTTCTGGAGGTTATCTTCCTTTTGGGACAGGAGCCTTTTTCGAAAGCTGCTTCCAGTCAGCCATCTTGCTCCGCCCCCCAGGTGTATGGACATTTTCATCCAAAGACACCAAATAAATGTTTTGTAAGAAAGGCTAGTTGGACACATGGTTCCAGACAAAAGGACACATCCACCAATTTACTTGACACAGCAGTTGCTAGTCAGAAAATGTTACATGGGGTGAATTTATATTACACACTATGTTTAGATGAATTCTAAACATATCCTTTGCATTCCCACACCCTGTGAAAGTCTTTGGTGACTTCCCACGGTGCTGTGAGTTATCTCCCTGTGTCTTAAAACTCTCTCCTGCTCAAGCTTGATTTTGCCCTCAACTTTTTCACGTGCCATAAATTTAATTTTACATGCAGCTGGCGAGCAAGATAACCACAGTCCCAGAAGTTCATATACCCAGAAACTGCCCACCTCTCCTCCACCTTGCAAAGATCCTGTCTTCCACCTGCCCTCTTGCCTGTTAAGTAACACAATAAACCTTCATTACCTTTCATGTCTTATATATAAATGGCATTTATTTCACATTGGTTTTTAGTGATAGGAACTCTATATTGCTCAATGCATAATATTTTTGTACCTATGAAGATTATTCCTGCATTTTGGGTTGAGAAGAATGCATCGCAACTTTTTCCAGTGATAATTCCTGAAAAATTGTTTTTAGTTAATGACTTTTCACTTAGGGGCAGGTTTTCAGAAATAGATTGCAATCATTAAACAAAGGATAGGAGTTTGTGGTTTATCTTTCTACTGTTTGTTGGTTTTTGTTTGCTTTTTTGCAAATACAAGCAAATAACCATTTCTAATTCAATAAAATAAAAGTAATAACTTGATATTTTTTTTAATTACTACTTGATTCCTCCCCATGGTGCCTCCGTTTGTAAGTCGGTACGTTTCACTGGAAAACTCTTGTTCATCTGCCCCAGAAGTTCTACCTCTCTAAATAGTTTTTTCCTTGCTGAGGGGATCAGAGCGGCAGGGTGGCAATAACAGGGCTAAACATGCTCTTCTGGACTGTCAGCAGATTCAATTTTCTCCAAGAAGTCCAGCCTCCAGCTAAGCTGAGTGACAAGCCATGCCAAGCCAGAAGCCCAGACTCTCTGGAATGCTTGAGCATTTAATGACTGACAGCAGGAGTCCAGCTGTACGGGAAATGGTACAGAGGAGGGGCAGAGAGAGGGTTCTGCACTTGGTGGTGATGAGAAAAAGCTGAAGGATACATATGGAAACACACACACATATACACACACATGCACACACACAGACTATGCACAAGAAATTCGTTAATGCATGGTGCTCCCAAATATTTGCTAGGGCAGAATCTTAGCATCAGGTTCACACTAAAGCTCATGAAACAGTATTAACCAAATCATGATGTGCCTTATTTCTGGGATATACTTGCATAGCTATTTTTCCCTCTCATTGGATCCTTAAACCAAATTACTCTCATATTCATTAAAAGGGGTCTTGTCCACCTGCTCAGACCTCAAAATGGAACATAACAGCTCAAATGTAGTATTAGTTTTGCAAACAAGCTTCCTTCTCTATGGAACATACTTCTTCAAACAAGTCTGAGTGTAGAGCTATGACATTCTTTCAAAGTTGATCGGAGGTACAGTGAAGGCTAAATGAGCTTTCTTTTGGATTCTTAGATGCCAGTCAAACAGAATAACAATACACAGCCCAGTGCCACAGAAGGACGAATTTTCTCACAGCTCGTCTTACCTAGAAACTATAAGTAAAAGCAAAAAAATAAATTCTGTAATAGAGAATTACAAAAATCTGCATCAATGCAACTTATACCTGACTAAAATCTAAAAGAAGAGCTTGTCAATAATATAGATATTTCACTATCACTAGAAACAGCTACCGAGAATCTCCATTTTTTTCCAACTTTGTATTATAAAAAATTCCAAACATTCAGAATAATTGAAATGATTAGGTATAATGAATATCAATTTGCCCACCACTCAGCTTCCACAATATTCATCCATACTTAGTCTATAAATATATATGTACATGCACAGATGATCCTAACTTAATCTGGTTCAACTTTATAATGATGCATAAGTGAATATTCAGGAAGGTCCTTGAGTTAGGATGGGGTTAAATCTTTTCTTTTTTTTTTTAAGTACGTGTGGATTTTGTCTTTTTTTTAAAAATTGGTTCATTTTTATTTTTTATTGTTTGGAATTCATTGAGGGTACAAAGAATTAGGTTACAGTGATTGCATGTGTTAGATAAAATCCCTCTTATAATTGTGTCCCGCCGATGAGGTTAAATCTTGATAAACCTATTGTAAGTTGAAAGCATCCTAACTCAAAAAATAAACTTTTGACTTATGATATTATCAACTAATACTGAGTTTATCTTGGCAACCCGGGTGGGGAACACCTGGAGACATGTAGTTTCTTTTTTGCTAAACCAGTATGAAGTTGCAGAAGTCATAACACTTTATCCCCATATACTTCAGCATGCATCTCCTAAAAATAAAGGCATTCTCCTATAATTCTACAGAATTATACAATCATGTCTAAGAGAATGAACAATAATTCCATTATAATATCTATTATCTTTGAAGGCTTTTTTTTTTTCCCAAAAAAGAGCTCTCTCCCTCTGTCACTCAGGTTGGGGTTCACTGGTGTCATCGCTTCAACTTCAAACTCCTAGACTCAAGTGATCCTCTCACCTCAGTCTCCCAAGTACATTGGACTACAGGCACTACCATGTCCTGTTAATTTTTCTAGTTTTTTAGAGTCAGTTGGTCTTGAACCCTTGGCTTCAAAGAATCTTCTCACCATGAACTCCCAAAGTGCTGAAATTGTTGGTGTAAGCCACCACATCCCGCTGTTATCTTTTTTGTTTTTTAAACAAGGATATAATCAAATTTCTCACATTGCCCCTTTAATCTCTTTACTCTGAAACAGTTTACTCACCTTTGTGTTTTTACTATGACATTGACCTTTTAAAAACATCTGGCCATCTTCTCGGTAGAATGTTTCAAGATCTAGATTTGATTTGATTGTTTTCCTCATAATGTTAACTTGTTTATCAATTCCCTTTATTTACTGTAAGCTGGAAATTAGTTATGAACACTTGATTGGGTTCAAGTAAATATTTTGGGCAAGAATATAAAGAGATGGTGAATCTTCAGCCAGAAATCCTAGCATACTCCTAAAGATAGAAAAATTAGCTGGATGCGGCGATGGGTTCCTGTAGTCCCAGCTATGAGGGAGACTGAGGCAGGAGGATCACTTGAATCCAGGAATGTGAGCTAAGCTGGTGCCACACATAGCCTGGGCCACAGAGTAAGGCCCTGTGTCAAGAAAAAAAAGACAATTTTGGCCAGAAGAGGAGCTAATAAGCCATTGCAATAAAGGAAAAGGAAGTACACACCAGGACTATCATTCAATCAAGAGCTCACAACCAAGGGCTCTGCACCAGGTGGCAGACATGTCCCTGCAGTGGAGAGAAATACACAGACAATAACAGTCAAAGTCTGGCCAATTAGCTATTTGTTATGGCACATAGTAGTCAATATTTCTACAGAGTTCAGAAACCTTTTGCTACTTCTTATGAACCATCCCTTCATAAGGGATGAACTCACAGAACATGTTTCTGCCCAGCCAAAGAACAATGCTACTACTTGGTAAAGTTGGAAGAGCCCTGGTCTTTGATTCAGTCTCAAACTGAGTCCTGATTCTACCATTTGTCAGCCTTGTGATTCTGGTACAAGTCATTTAATTTCCATGATCCTCACTTTCCTTATTAGTAAAACAAAGGTGACAAATATTTTCTAACTTACCATACACATTGCTGTGTGAATCAAAGTCAACATATGTCAAGTGTATAGTGCCAGAGAAATTGAAGAAATTGTTACTGAGGACTCAGAAAACTGTGTTGGGGCTCAGAACATGATACTCCAAAGCGTGGCACTTTGGCATGGTGAGTTCTTTGAACTGAAGAAGCTTGAAAGGTTTCAGGAGCAAAGTCACTGACCCTTTCCTGCCCTGCTTTCTCTGCTCCCCTATGTCCTCGGAGGAAGGCCATAAAAACTAGACTCCTTCTCCCCTAAACCCACCCATAAAACCTAGAAATATTATTCTAACCTTCTCCTGAATTTCTGCATAGGAGCTGGAAGAAAAAAATTTTCTGACTTACCTTGTCTAATAATAGGTCATAAGACCCTCATTCCAGAGGGAGTCCTGACCTATAGCCAGGAAGAAGGCAGGCAACACAGAGAAATCAAGAATCTGAACAGATAGATCCTCTTGGGTTTCTCCACTCAGTGTCTTACCGTTAGGCCCTATGCTTTTTGTCCAATCACATTTCTAAACAGCTATTATTCCTCATCAAATCTAAATATAAAAGTATATAGTTCCCTGGGTCTTTGGGTCTTCATTTCTGAAGTCTCCTGTGCCACACAGTTTGATTGAATAAATTGATAATTTGCTTTTTCTCTTGTTACCCTGTCTTTTGTTACAGGAGTGTTAGCCATGACCCTTCAGAAGTGGGAGAAAATGGATCATACCTCCAGGCCAACAGAGGCCACCTTCTTTTATCACCCACTCTGTTCTATCACTCCTGCTGGCATTCTCTCCCAGACACCTGCATACCCCTCCCCCATAAACACACTGTTCAACTCTCAGACTTATCCAGACTGAATTGAAGTATGCTTAGAATGCTCAAGCTATGGAATCAGTCCATGAATAATCTTTGTATGCATGGGCCATTCCTGGTTGATGTCAGCTATGCACTGCTGATGGCCTCCCAAGCATCAGAGCTGTGTTAGTGCAGCAATTATTTGCCTTGATCAAAAGGCCTTATGCAAATCTCTTGCTTTTGGCTGAATTATAAAAATGTATGTTCATGCTGTGCTCAAATGAGAGATTTCATAAGAAAAGGGATCCTTTGGGCATGTGTTACTACTGTGGTACTCAGTTTCCAACCAGCCTCTCACTCACAGGTCAACTTTGCTGAAGAATATTCTCAGTATACAAGCTTACCTAGCAAAAGAGAATGTGGTATGTAAGAGCACAGGCACACTTGCTAATTAATCAATATTTGAATGGGCTGAATACCACTATTTTCTTCATTCCAATTACAGAGGGCTCCCTGAGTATTGAGGTGGGAGCTAATCAGCATAGACACACACCTGTTTGAATAGTTCCAGGTGGGACTTTAAATGAATCATTCTCAGTCTGGCATCTAAATTTGATACCATGGACAGCAGCACAGACCCCAGGGTAGTGAAGCTACTTTCATCCCAAAGGTATGGATGGTGTATATTTTCCAGAAGGTCCATGGGTCTCTAAGTGGAGAATCTCCGATAACATTGTCCTGTGGCTACATGAGTCCTTCCTGCCACTCTCAGTGGAAAGAAGCCATCAAAATACACCTCCCAAACCAGAACATGGAAATCTGCATGATACTACAAAGACCGGCATTGGAAGCTTGAGAAGACTCCTTTGAAGCCCACCTCATTTCTCTCAGGGCAAAATAAATTTAAACTCTTTATAACTATACAACTAAGATACTAAAAGAAAAGGAAGTCTGAATATTTCTCAATCAGTGAGTGGCAACTTGTGCTCTGCATGTAGTAGGAATAATAGAATAATCAGAATGAAATTCTGCAGCAATAGAACCTTAAGAAATCCACTCCGCCGAGACAATTTTCACTGAGGAACTCAGCAGATAAGTGGTAGGGAGGGGACCCCGCCAAGCCTGCAGAAATCATTCTCCTCCAGAGGCCCCTACCAGTGTACCTTGAGTTCTCCAGCCTATCAGTAGTCTACTCAAGTTACTGCTTTAAAATTTCACCCTCTATTTTTTTCTAAACTAATAAGAACTTACATTTTAATGAAAGGATCATTATCATATTCAAGCATACTCTTTCCCACAGGACTTTATTCTTTGCATATTTATGATTCTGCTTGGCTAAAGCCGAAAGAAATTTGCAAATGAACAAAGGAAAGGAAGATGTTGACTTCTGAAAAGACTGTCATAAAATGCTATTTGTAATGATTATTTGCTATTTGTACCATCCACATCCTCTCAAATTTCAATGATTGGGGTAAACGTACCCCAATCCTCCTCTAGTGAATCACCTTCTCCTCCACTCTCAATGCCTCTCTTAGGATACATCCTGTTCTTGGCTCCCAGGGAGGGCATGTGATTCAGGTGCATCCAAAGAAAGCATCAGATCCCCCTAGGCCGTGATGATAAGTTTGGAAATGAGCACAGAACCCAACTAGGCCAATAAGTGCTAATTCAAACTACTGGGGAAGAGGTGGATTCTTTTTTGCCTTGGATTTGAACTTGGGAAATTTTTGTCTTGGCTCTGTGGTCAGCTATCAATCAAGCAATGATGGACAAGATTATAATCTAGAAATTATGAGAAACCTAGGTCTGCTTTAAGCCCTAGATCTTACAGGTGCATGAGCCACTAAGTTCTGTTCTTTCACTTAAGCTGGGCTTTTTGTTCACCCTTTCCCAAATAAGCCATTCAAACTACATTGCCTATTTCACCCTCCAAAGAAGAAAATTATACCATGTCTTAGTCTTTTCAGGCTGCTATAACAAAATACTATTGGCTGGGTAGGTTTTAAGTAACAGAAATTCATTTCTCACAGTTCTGAAAGCACAGAAGTCAGTCCCAAGATAATGGATCCAACAGAAATGGTGTCTTGTCAGGACCCTTTTTCTCATAGATGGCACCTTCTAGGGGGGTTCTTAAATGGGGAAAGGAGTAAGGGCTGTCTCTCGTAGCCCCCTTTTATAAGGACACTAATCTCATTCATCAGGCTCGGTTCTCATGATTTAGGAGACTAAGGCCATCACATTGAGGTTTAGGATTTCAACTTATGAGTATGAGCAGTGGCAGGGGACACAGCAGGCCTAACCCTTTCCATGCCTAACTTATAGTCATAAAGAAGTGAGAAAGGGTTCTGGCTGGGAATGGAAAGACCTGCTTTCTGAGTGGACATGTGCCCCTAACGATCTGTGAGAGTGGTCTCTATCACTGGGCCAGTCTGGGTGCCCGTGATTACCACCTAGAAAATGAGGGGTGAAAACTGGAGGATTTCTAAGAGTTTTCTAACTCTGTAATTTTTCTCTAACACTCACCCAACAACCTTGACCAGGAAGATTTTTGAGAAATGATAGAAAGAAACATATTTTCTTTTCAGTAGGGTCCTTACTCAAGTGGACACTTTTTGTGTGTTCTTTAATAATCTCTCTTATAGACCCTAATGGCAAAGGACGTGATTTAAAAATAAACAAGTGAAGGAATGATACACCTTAATACATGTTCTTCCTCACCTGCTAGAGAGATCCTATATGTGAATCAGATTTAGCTGCTTTCTAATTTTCAAACCAGACCAGCTGGGCAAAGCTACGCCATCTTTAATAAATGAGAAGGAAAGCCTCATTAAAGAGATCCTCCACGTTTTTTCTTCATTTTTTTCTTTTCTTCTCTCTCTCTCTTTTCCCCGTCTTTGGTCAGAAATCTCTGCAAGCTGCAGTTAACGATTAGAACAGTCTGCAGGCTACAGTTAACGATCCACATGGTGTTTATGTCTCTGCTGAACTCATTTATTTGCATTTAAAAGAGATTTGGGGGGTAAATGTAAACACTTTGATTGGATTTATGCCAGAGACAAAGGCCAGTTCACATTTTGATCCAGTGGGTAGAAAACTGCACAGCCATCATTAAATTGGTAACCAACGGTATAGAAGTTACCTTTTGAAACCCCTGATAGGATGTTTGGGACTGGAGAGATCAAAAGAGAAGATACAAGTGAGAGGAAGGAGGTTGGGAACACTGGTCTTGTGTTTGAAATGTAAATACTTTTATATTCTCATCATAAAATGAGGACAAATGTACTTTATGGATCCACCAGTCAATATACAACTGAGGGGGAAAAAAACTGAAGGAGTGTTGGCCATTCTATGGACAGTTTAGCACAGAGATGTAAGAATGCCGTGCCTTCAGGAAGAGAGGTGTAAGAACTTCCTGCCTTCAAGAAGACAAAGGAAGACAAAGGAGAGGGCAGCGCCTGTGGCTCAAAGCAGTAGGGCGCCTGCCCCATATACTGGAGGTGGTGGGGTCAAACCTGGCCCGGTCAAAAACTGCAAAAAAAAAGACAAAGGAGAATGAGCTTTTGTTAATTAAAGAAAACTAAAAGGTTCAAAAATCTGGGAAGGAGAGCTTTATTTCCTATAGAGTTGCACCTGCAGGGTGGCTTCCGCTGACTGGGAAGCAATAGCTGAAGAAGCCAAGAGCAGGCGTGTGAATCTGCTGAGCCCGGCAACTGGATGTACGTATTTAACAAGCTGTCAGAGGAGCCGTGAATATTTATGAAAGGAGAGACTTGCGCATGCTCACAATTGAGCTTTATGCCCCTTTATTAGGTCACATATACAAAAAATGACAGTGTTACCGTGACCTGGTCACTATGGTCCTCTGTGGTCTGGTTAGAAACCTTCCATGGTCAATGGCCCCCTAGAAAGAAAAAATGATCAGGTGTACCAAAACCACAAAAAAGGGGGAGCAGCATTAACAGTTGATTGGAGGCAGTGGCGGAGCAAGTCTTTACAAAGGACTGGTTCTATTTAGCCCTTAAGGAAGAAAGCCTAATGGTGCTTAATGAAGGAGGGGTTATAATGAAGTGTGTCTGACCTCCCATCTGGTCAAGGCCATGAACTCAGTTTTAAGGTTTCTCTGGGATCCCGTTGGCCAAGAGGGGGATCTCTTCCATCAGTTGGGAGAGTTTAGGATTGTGTTTGGATATCCTCACTTGGAAACTTTCTATCAGCTGAGATACCATTTTGGAAAACTTCTTCAAACTCAAATGATTCATAGGCTCACAGAACTGCCAATTCCTTAGGAAAGACTAACAGGGACTTTCTGGGGAAGAGATAGAGCAGAGTCAGGGCAAAAGATTTGGAAATAGTCTCCTGGATACAAGACCCAGATTCAGTTAAATAAGCCCTCTGTAGCCACATGTTCCTTACCCTGGTTGGAACCTTACCCTGGCTGGTTACAGATTCAACCAACTTCAGGTTAAAAAATACAATATTTGCAGCATGTGGAATGTGGGAACACAAGAAGAGCTGACTTGTCCTATCCTCAGGTTCCTCAGGTTCCTCAGGACTGACTGCAGGGCTGAGCATGCATGGAATCTCAAATCTGTAGAGGGTCCTGGAACCAATCTCCCCAGCAGACAGAGGACAATTATTCTTTCCAGGAGAACCTTGAGCCTTAACAGTATCTGGAGTTTGTTTTCCTTGTTTATACAAATGAATAGAACAGTGTTTATCTCACAGAGTTTTTGCAAAGATTTAACTTTTTCTCCCTCAACCATTCCCTGATCGCACCAAGCTGGAGTCAATGCCTCTCCTTCCTTAAACTGTACATATAATCCTTGTACAGCCCCTGCCACAAGCCATTAATGTGGTCTGTGCTTTTCTGTCTCTACCAGGACACTTCTGGTTCATTAGAGACATGTTTCCATTCACTGGTTACTATGGATTGAATGTCTACTGTGTCACAGGCAACTTCGTGGGTACTCAGAATTCACCAGAGAATGAGACCAAGCACCTGCCTTCAAGAAACTTAAAATCTGTGCAAACCAAGGAAGTTCAGGCAGAAAAGATGAACTGCTACACAATGAAAACTTTCTGAAATAAAAGGAACAAAGTCATTTTAGATTCTTAATTATGTATTGAAGGAATAACTAAGTGAATGAATAAGTCATTGTTTATTCCCTCCCCTGTAGAAGCATCAAGAACTCCTTAGTTATACAAATATGGAATTGGAGGATTAGGAAAGATAAGTGACTTGTTAATCATATTTAGCTGATGATCACTTTGTATATTTTCTACAACATTGCTCAAATTATTTAGAATCATGAGACAGCCCCTATTTAAAATTCAGTCTTGGTTAAAACAGGAAGAAAATTCTACTTTCAGATTTATTCAGTCTATGGTGTGAACATGGAGCTCTTGATCTATAAAACAATATTCCTATTGGGAATCAGTGGGCATAAGGGTAGACTGTCTACTGTACAATTTTAGTTCCTTCTTTTGATTTTTATTTCAAATTACTTCAAAGCTTCAAATTCTTCAGTAACTTCTAGAAGTGATAATTGTATCTCTCAGGAGGAACATCCAATGTTTAAAAAGAGTCATTGAACTTCTAAGACAATGAAGGAGCTATTTACAATTTGCCACAGCAGCCAAATCTATTTATCAATAGTCTGCCTCTCCTAAATGAATTATGATAATTACTCATAGGACCAAGACTATTAATGTTTGCTATATCTCAGCCCTTTTGAGTTGATTCTCCCACTGCTGAGGGAAAGACAATGAAAGACTGTCTTTCAACACCGAAGTAAGTAGTGCTATAATGGAAAGTTCATCGGTCTAACCTGGATATCCAGAAATTTCAACTGTGTTTTTTATTTTTCTATCACAAATCACTTAACCTCTCTGAACCTCTATTTTCTCATTTGTAAAATGAGACAATAAAAAGCGGAAAATCTCTTAAAATCTCCTGTAGCTCTTATATTCATATTCTAGGCTTCTAATATTTCCATCACATCATCATGACAGGTGCAAAGTTCAATTCTTCAGGCTCAGAGCAAAGTTTTTTCTACGGATGGGAAGAATTCAAATTCTTAGTGAGGACATTGTGACGTGGCTTGGAACGGCATGAAACCTTCTCCTAAAATCTCCACCAACTGTCCTCAGGTATCCAAACCCTCAAGAAACAACCTAGATATGTTGCTATGTAACTCAACATCAAGAAAAACAAATGTAGGGCACTTCTTTCTATATGAAGTTACACACATGTGCACTCCCCTGATATACACACAGCCATAAAAACCCAGGCTAAGTTGCTATTCTTCAATGCCACCAATGCAAATATCTGATCTCCAAATATAAAGTTAGCAGTAGAGAAAAATAAAACAGACACAACTGATTCATGTGGAATTCATGTGAAAAAATCTTCTAATACAATCTAGAATTTAAATCATACGAATTTTGTGTATGAACCTTAGAATTCTTATTTTGTCCTTCCAACGATAGCTCAGAGCAAATAAGGAAGAAGCCAGTAAAGAGGAATATATGAGGCCAGAAATACATTTTCTTTGGGTTGCTAAAGTCACAAATGCAAATGGTACAATGTCCAGAATATAAAGCAAGGATGAAGGACTTTATTTGAAGTAAAAATGCGTATATAATTAGTTAACTTGTTAACTACTCCAAACACGTACTTCTGGGAATGATTTATTTGTAGAAGAGTTATTACAGTGTAACATTGGGTCTCGAGAATGGACTGGATGATGTCCTATTATCTCTCAAAGGATCTCTGATATACAGAAGGACTGGGGGAAAGATGCATAAGTAAAAAAACAGGTAAATAGGTTAAGCCATTAAAAAAATATATCAAGAGTCAGTTAAAAACCAATCCAGGGTCATATGAAATTTCAAAGTATGGGATAATGGCTCTCAATATGAGAACTCTTCAACCAAATTGACCCAGATAGTTGATTGTCATGCAGTTCTGAGAAGAAAGAGCTGAAAAATGGTTTATTAGACAGCCATCTAGGACTGCTCTTCTGAATTACATCTGCATTGGTCTTGCTAGTAAGGGAAGCCTTATTCCTTAAAACCGCTTTGCAGTCCTGTCCACACCAACAGAAGACACAAAGGTGCTTGGAGACTCTCTCTCAGCTCTCAATCCTCCATTTATTCATCAGACTTGTATTGAGTTCCTAATACATGTAAGTAAAGACCCTGGATTAGATGCTGGATGGGTTGCGGTGAAGATAGCAGACAAAGTCTTTGCCTTCAAACATTTTCGAACCTAGTTAATGCGTGGGAAGTGGTGGCCTCACAATCACCAGCAAACATTGAAAGATTCAAACTCCCACCAGAAGGGATTGGGAGCAAGACAGTGGAAGTAACAGAGTTGAGGATATGTAAGCCCCAAACATGGTACCCTGGCATTTGAGAAAACCACAGAAGTAAGAAGTTCTCTCTCATCTTCTCCTCACCCTTCTCTCCTGAAGCAGGTGACAAAATCCCCATTTAGAAAATGTCCTCCCTATACCCAGAGGAAAGGGACATCCTCATCTCTGAAGACACAGGCAAATTCCCCCTGGTGTGTTATTACTATTAGATAACACCCCTGTTGTCTAATCACACTTTTCCAAAACTATTCACTACTGTATAGAATCTAGAATAAAAATACAAAAAATTACACAAGTTTCATGTTACTTTAGGTCTTCATTTCTGAAGGCTTCCATGTCACAGAAAACTTATATTAAATAAATCTATATACTACTGTTGGTCTGTCTTTTGTTATAGGGGCTCAGTTATGAACCTAGTGACAGATGAAAAAGAAATCTTTCCTCTCCTACAGAAGCAAGATGTCAGAGGTCATTGCCATAAGAAATAGTTGTGGGGTGTGTGTGACAATGCAGAGGCCCACCTGAGGGAAAACCTGAGCCTCCTGCCACAACCTGTATCAACATACCAGCCAGGAAAATAAGTCACCTGAAAAGCAGATTTTGTAGCCCCAGTCAAGGCTTCAGATGACTAAAGTCAAGCCAACAACTTGACAGCAGGATCATAAGAAGGTTCCTCATGAAAGAGTTACGGGTGGGTTGTCTTCCATCTGCCAAAAGATATATTGAAGTCCCTCCAAGACCTGGTACCTGTGAATCAGACCTCAGTTGGAAATAAGGACTTTGCAACACATATAATCTGTTTAAGATGAGATTATTAGAGTGGGGCCTGATTCAATATGGCTGGTGTCCTTAGAAAAGGGGGAAATTTGGACACAGAAATAGACACATACAGGGAAACGATATAGAAACATACAAGAAGAAGATGTGCCTGATTCAATATGGCTGGTGTCCTTAGAAAAGGGGGAAATCTAGACACAGAAATAGACACACATGGAAAATGATATAGAGATATACAGGAAGAAGATAGTGCATGTGACAACAGAGGCAGAGACTGGAGTGATGCATCATGAGAATGACAAAGATCCTGGGAAGCCACCAGAAGCTAGAAGAAACAAGAAAGCTTTCTCCACCATAGGTTTTAGAGGGATGGCCCTACTGACACTTTAATTTTGGACATCTAGTCTCTAGAATGGTGAGGCAATAAATTTCTGTTATTTTTTTTTTTTTTAAATACATGTATTTTATTATTCTTCATTACATTATTTCCCCCCCCACCCGTCCGTGATAAGACAGAATTGATTTACAGAAAAGAATACAGAAAACACCAAAGCTCCTGGTAGTGGGAGAGATTTCAA
>CAUYRH010121614.1:0-13974 GCA_963574655.1 Perodicticus potto | reverse complement strand
GGAAGGGGGACACGGAAGACAGGAATGAGCACTGTGAATACAGTAAGGTGATCAGAGAAAAGATGTGTACGTGCAATGGGAAGACCGGTCGGGTGATACTGAAGACAGGAAGGAGCACGGGGAAGACAGGAAGGAACACATAGAAGACAACTCGGAGCACAGACAAAAGATGGGAAGGAGCATGGGGAAGACAGTATGGAGCACAGGGAAGACAGGAAAGAACATGAGGAAAACAGGAGGGAGCATGGAGAAGATAGAAAGGAGCATGGGGAAGACAGGAAGGAGCACGAGGAGACTGGATTTGAGGCAGTCTCAGCCGTTGCCTGATCCTGAGGCAGCTCTGGAGGGTGAATTACTTGGCAGGATTTGTCCTGCTTCAAAGCAAAAGGAGCTGAGCCTGCATCTACATTTTAAAAATATAGAGGCATTTATCTTCTATCCCTGTAACTATTTAGGGCCTGTGGAATAAGTGATGTTGCACATTTCATTCTTAGAGTTGATTTTTAGTGACGTTTCACTGTTCTTTTTCCTTCCTTCATTTTGCCAAGGAATTTATCAAATTCATCAATCTTTTAATGTTTTTTGATTTTTTTGATCTGTTCATCCACTTGATTATATTCTTGTTTTCTACTTAATAATTTTTTTTACATTATTTTCATTTTCTTCTACTTTATTTAGATTTCATTTGTTGGCATTTTTCTAACGTCTTGAAATACTTTAAGATAATTAATTTTTCTAACTTTTCTTCTTTACTTTTCTTTTTCTTTTTTTTCTTTCTTTCTTTCTTTTTTGTTTTTTTTTTTGAGACAGTCTCACTATGTTGCAAGTGCCGTGGCATCACAGCTCACAGCAACCTCAAACTCTTGGGCTTAAGTGATTCTCCTGCCTAAGCCTCCCAAGTAGCTGGGATTACAGGCACCTGCCACAACTATTTTTTGTTGTTGTTGTCATTGTTGTTTAGCAGGTCGGGGCCTGGGCTGGGTTTGAATCCACCATGTTTGGTATGTGTGATTGGCACCCTAACCACTGAGCTATGGGCACTGAGCCTAACTTTTCTTCTTTTCAAATATGAGTACTTAAAACTATGTATTTACAAAAATAAGAATATTAAACTATAGATTTCCTACTTAGCTGCTTTACCCAAGTTTTCATATATTACTTCAGCTTCATTCCTTAAGAGTATTTTTTAATTTTCATTCTGATTTACTTTTTAATCCATTGGTTATTTAAAAGGATATCTCCTAATTTCCAATTATCAATTTAGAATTTTAAGCTTAATTTTCTCTCCTAACTTTTAGCTTATTTGCTTTGTGGACAGTGAAAATACATGTATGATTTCAGTCCTTTGAATTTTTGAGATTTTTCTATGTGGCACAGATTACGATTTGATTGTTGTAACATGTTATGATGCAAATATATTCTGCATTTCTCTTTCCTGTTTTTTTGTTAATCATGCCCAGGCAAGGTTCAAAGTTGCCACCCCTGGCGTGTGGGGCCACATGCTAACCACTAAGCTGTGGCAGCCAGCTATAATACAAATATATTCTATATAAGTATTTTAGTTCCAATTTGTAATTTAATTTTTTCAATACTACCATTACTAATTTTTTCACCTGTTAGGTTAATTAATAAGAGTGTGTTAAAACCTCCCACCATCATTGTGGATTTTTCTGTTTTTCCTTGCAGTTTAGTCAGTTTTTGCTTTATGTATTTTGAAGTTATGGTACTAGGTTCATATGCTTTCAGAAATTCTCTTCCATCCTGGTGAAATCAAACTTCCAGCATTATGTAGCAGCTCTCTTTGTCTTAAAGTCTACTTTGTATAATTAGTGTTAACTAAACCAGATTTATTTTGGTTAGTAGTCTTATGGTATACATTTTTTAATCCTTTATTTTTAATCTTTTAGTCATTATAGTTAAGGAATGTCTCTTTTAAACCGAATACAGTTGAATTTTTAAATTTCATCTTGACAATCTGTCTTGTGATTGGTGCATTTATTCTATTTGGGTTTAATGTAATTGATCTATTTGCATTTAAATCTTTCATTTTACTATGTGCTTTTAACATTTGCCCAACTGTTCTATGTTCCTTTTTCTCGCCATTTTACCATCTTTTGGATTGATTGCATGTGTTTGGAAGTTGTACACTCTTTTGTGTTCTCTAGTGGTAACTTTAAAGTTTAAAACATGTATCATTGAATTATTAATAGCAAAGTCTAATATTAATTGGTCCTTTTATATTCTTCATACTATTGTCATGTTGCTTAATTTCATATAAATATCTAAAATCCCAAAGCCATGTAAATTGCTATTTTACACAGTTGCTCTTCATTCAGGTTCATCCACATATTCACCATTATTATTTTTGCTCTTCAGTTTCTTTCATCATCTCCAAATTTCCTTTAATCCTAAAAGCACCTTTTTAGTATTTCCTTGAAGTCTGGTCTGTTAATGATAAATTCTGTTGCTTTTGTCTAAAAATATTTAATTCACAGAGAATATTTTTGCTTTTCTGTTTGTCCTCAGAGGGACCATTGATCTACCCAGCCTGCCCTTCATCTCTCCATGAGACTTTTACGTTTGGCAATATAGAGTTATTTCTCAGTTATTACCTGATGTGATGTTGTGTAAGATTGATGGTGACTTACTCAAGCAGTATATCCTATTCAATCTTTCTTTATGTAAAGAATCTTTATATTTAATAATTTCTTTTTAATAAAGTCAAAACAAAGCAAAACCCTCATTGTATTTGGACACTTTAATTATATTTATTGCTGGAATCTGAGAGGACATTGTTAGATTCTTAGAGAAGAATACATTACCTGTCTAGTAGCTGTGAACATTGCATTCATGAGGACAAATAGCCTACAGTCTCATACATGTTACTGGTTTTGTGTGGGGGTTGTTCCTGGAGAGGTATCTCATGTGACTCCTGAAATGGGTTCCCCCTGGGCCCAAGTTGTTCCATGTAAAATTAGTTCCAGCACAGGTGTATTCCAGAGCATCATTTGCCTGTACTCTGAGAATTTTTTTTTTATATTAAATCTTAGCTGTGTACATTAATGCAATCATGGGGTACAATGTGCTGGTTTCATATACAATCTGAAATATTTTCATCAAACTGTTTAACATAGACTTCATGGCATTTTCTTAGTTATTGTGTTAAGACATTTATATTCTGCATTTAGTAAGTTTTACCTGTACCCTTCTAAGATGCACCGTAGGTTTTGTCCCACCAATTACCCTCCCTCCACCCATCCTTCCCCCACCCCTCCCTTGCCCCTTTCCTTTTCCCCTTATGCTATGCTTGTGTTATATTATGTACTCTAAGAATATTTATTTAAGCTTTTTTTTTTTTTTTTTGAGACAGAGCCTCAAGCCATCACCCTGGATAGAGTGCTGTAGCATCACAGCTCACAACAACTTCCAGTTCCTGGGCTCAAGCGAGTCTCTTGCCTCTGCCTCCCAAGTAGCTGGGACTACAGGGCGCCCGCCACAACGCCCGGCCATTTTTTGGTTGCAGCCGTCATTGTTGTTTGGTGGGCCTGGGCTGGATTCAAACCCACCAGCTCAGGTGTATGAGGCCAGCTCCTTAGCTCGTCGAGCCACAGGCGCTGAGCCATTATTTGAGCTTCTTAAATGCATTAATATCTTATGTCTGAAATAACCTCAAGTTCGTAAGTGGAAAGGGAGTAGAGTTCAGACAGCGGACGTCACAGAGGGACTTCTCATATCCTGCCTCTGTTGTATACACTGCTGATTTTAGTGTGCAGTGAAGACAATTGTGTTAATTCCTTTGTGCTACTATAACAAAATACCTGAGATTGAGTAATTTATAAAGAACAGAAATTTGTTTCCTCACAGTTCTGGAGGCTGGGAAATCTAACATCAAGGAGTCTTGCTGTCTGGTAAGGGCTGCACTTCCTGCTGCCAAGATGGTATCTTCTTGCTGTGTCTTCACTTGGTGGAAGGACAGAGAGAGGGAACCAACACTCTCAAGCCTTCTACAAGGGCACTAATCCCATCCATGAGGGCTCCACCCTCATGACTGCCTCACCTCCTAAAAGCTTCACCTCTTAATAGTAACACATTGGTGATTAATTTTCAACATATGAATTTTGAGGGACATATTCTGACCCTGGCAAAAAACCAAGTGCCGTTTGCTTTGTGTTATTTTTAAGTTATATGTGTGTGTTTCTTACTTGCTGGAAAATAATGCTGTTCTGTGGCAAGACTGAAGAATCTGGTATCAGTTGTAAATATACATGCCTATTGATTTACTTTCAAACTGATAGTCATTCATCACCAGTGTGCTCCCTGTTAGGCCCGCAGAGGTCAGGCTGTGAATCATGGCTGGATTGGAACTGTACAAACTGGAAGGCATGTGCCCCTTAAAAACTGGATGGTCATACTTAGTTGCCATGCTGTGATGCGAATCCTGTTTTGATTTCTCTTTTAGTTTCCTATGAAGTCAGAAATCTACATTTTTATGTGCAATCTTATATTTAAATCTTAGCAGGTAATTTCTTTTTACTTGTTTGGCAAAACATTTAATTATATTTAAAAGAATACAACCTACAGGCCAGATCCCTCCCAGAGACCAGTGTTCTGTTCCCGTTGCCTTAACCATTAGCAAGGGCACTGAGACAGCCACCTAAGGGTGGGGTTGGGGAGCCAGCGAGATTGGCATTTGTCACAAGTCACTTAACGGAAGTTTAGCACCTCCCTTCTCCCTGCATCTGGCTAGCTGCCAGGGCCTACTGAGTCTAGCACCTTTGAACTTGGCATCTGTGCCGCTTCTTCCGGACACTGGCAGCACGTCGTCTCGATGTTTGTCTCTTGACGCGCTGTTTCAGTGGCCCTCTAGCTTCCTCTCTGACATGAGGCTCTCCTCCCTCGATTCTTTCCCACATTCCTGCCAGAATAATTTTTCCAAAATTCAATCTGCTCAAGTAACTCTTCTGCTTAAAAATATTCTCTTTTTAGAGGACAATTTAAGCCATTCACATTACTTGAAAATAATGATAAATCTTTAGAAAATCTACTGGACATTTTTAATCCTTTTGTTACTGTTGAAGTTGGAATTTGATAAAAAGTTAGTGGAATATTTTTTGTAGAACTCAAGTACATGTAATATTTATAAAAGTCAAATTTTTTATAGTAACTCTTTTATTTTAAATATTAAGTCTTGTCATAGTAAAACCAATTTTAAAATGTCAGAATGGCATTTAGGACTGACAATAGGATTTTAGCTGTGACGGAAGTTATTTTCTTTTTTTCCCATTTAAGGGAGTAGTAAGTTTGTAAATGTCTGTACATTAAAAGAAGATCATCTTTATTTTTTCTATATGTAACTATTATAGGATCCTCCTGGCAATCTTCAGGCTGGTGAGCATAGTTGCTGGAAGTACGTCCTCAGCCAGCCCAATCAATTACAGTTTTGGTGGCCACACAACCTCCTCAGTTTAAAAAATTCATTGGGTTGGGTCCATCTCCATCCTTTTTAGGACAGTTGTGCAATCTTTTTGTTTTATTGCCAGACATTTTTAAGATCACCTCTATCTTCTTAGTTCTAGTGCTCACATAATAAGTTTTTATGCTAAACGACAATTTACTAAACACAAGAAAAGCCTGATGGGTTTTATTATACTCTAGCGATGAGACAACCTGGTTTGAATATCTAATTTTAAACAACCTTGTGTAGGACCAAAGCATATAGGTGATAGTTATAGCTCACCAAAACATTTGTCATGTCTTCTTCCTCTAAGTGAGTCGGAAGTCAATCATCAGTAGGCTCCGGCATCCACGTACTATCATTTGTATAAATTCCAACAGCCAATTTCATTTAAGATACAGGTCTAATCAATGGTGGAAATAGCACATATGCCCAATAGGTAAAGTTTTGCCTTGCCGGTGAGAAGTGGGGCAGTGGGGGATGGAGACTCACCACTGCAGTAGTTACCAACTTCAAGGTTATAACATTAACCGTGGTCCTTGTCATCTTCCTGCCCGAGTTCTCTGCAACTTGCTGGCTGGAGTTGATTGTCATTCGTTTCAATTTCGTGAGCATTTTTCTCCAAGCAATTCTTGTCTTGGCCTGTCTCTCTCTGTTCTTTGACTTTTTTTTCAAATGGCTCATAGTAAAATTTAAGATATCTTGTTGGAACCCAAATTGGCAACTGGTTTTCTTCTGGTGAAACACAAGTAAATCCCTTTCCTCAAGTAATCACCTTGTCTATTTCTTGATATCTTCTCACTATATAGTCTTGTCTTTATTTGGAATATATGCAAATAAATCCAACTGCATCTGTATATGGTTGTTCCCTTGAAATGTTAAAAACATTTAAGATAAAAAGTGCTAAATGTAGTTACATGTGGGGCCTGGTCTGATCTCCACCTCCCCCTTTCTATTGTTTATTTTCTGGAGCAGTTTTTTTTTTTTCAATATGCCAAATAAATTAGACATAGTGTATGTTGGAATTTCTAACGTGGGCCTAGTCTACTTAATATCTTTTAATAATTTTTGGAACTCATTGAAAGTTTTTAATCTTTTTTTTTTAATTTCTACTTTTTGAGGTCTCATTGTTCTTTTATTTACCTGTATTTATTTTAGTAGAAAAGGAGTGGTACATAGAAGGTCATCTACATAATGAATGATGTAACATTTAGGGAAGGAGTCTCTAACTGGTTGGATTGTTTGGACTGTTTAACATTTCGGGAGGTAATACTTTTTACTGATATTGTGTAGTTGGCTATTTGTTATTTATAGTTGGAATGTTAAAGGCAAATTTTTCATAGTTTTGAGGCACTAAAGAATGGTGAAAAAGTAATTTTTTTTTTTTTTGAGACAGAGCCTCAAGCTGTCACCCTGGATAGAGTGCTGTGGCATCACAGCTCACAGCAACCTCCAATTCCTGGGCTCAAGTGAGGCTCCTGCCTCTGCCTCCCAAGTAGCTGGGACTACAGGCGCCCGCCACAACGCCTGGCCATTTTTTGGTTGCAGCCGTCATTGTTGTTTGGCAGGCCCAGGCTGGATTCGAACCCACCAGCTCAGGTGTACATGGCTGGTGCCTTAGCCCATTGAGCCACAGGCACTGAGCCAAAAAAGTAATTTTTTAAATTTATAATAATAACAGGCCAGTCCTTTTTTTTTTTTCTTGAGACAGAGTCTCACTTTGTCACCCTCTGTGAAGTGCTGTGGTGTCATAGTGTTATGGGGATTTCACTGTTCAGTAGGTTCTTGGTCTCAGGGATTCGAGGAATGAACCCATGGACCACAGATAAGTAGTAAAACAGGATTTTATTAGAAATTAGAAAGGAATACAGAAGAAGTAAAAGGCACCAGAGCTTCAGGCAGGGGAAGAGAACTAAGTGGGGAGTCTCTATGTGGGCTCTTTATTTAGGGGTATTAGGTCTTGAGAATTACATTAGGCCAGGACTTGGCAAATAGAAACGTTTTCATTGTTAGCGAGTGTTATCGACAAGGGAATGAATGTAGTCCCTCCTGCTCAGGGCAAAAGGTCAGGGTGCCTTTTGCCCCTTCATGAACTTGCCCAAGACTAGGAAACCTGGGGTCCCCTGTCCAGCCTTGAACGGGGGAGGGGAACCCTGTATCAATAGCTCACAAGAACTTCAAACTATTGGGTTCAAGTGATCCCTTGACTCAGCCTCCTGAGTAGCTGGAACTACAGGCACCCACCACAATGCCTGGCTATTTTTCTGTTTCACAGTTCAGCCGAGGCCGAGTTTGAACCTGCCACCTTCAGTATATGGGGCCGGCGCTCTACTTAATGAGCCACAGGCACCGCCCTATTTTGTTTTTTTTAAGAGATGGGGTCTCGCTCTGGCTCAGGCTGGTCTCGCTCAAGCCTGTGAGCTCAGGCAATACACCTGCCTTGGCCTCCCAAGTGCTAGGATTACAGGCATGAGCCACAGCACCTGGCCTAAACAAATGAAAAGCTTCTGCACAGCTAAAGACACGACAATCAAAGCAAATAGACAACTTTCAGAATGGGAAAAGGTATTTGCATTTTATGAATCTGACAAGGGTCTATAGAGAATTCGAATTAACAAAAAAAGAGCTAACAGGCTCAGCGCCTATAGCTCAGCGGCTAGAGAGCCAGCCACATACGCCAGAGCTGGCAGGTTCGAACCCAGCCCGGGGCCTGCCAAAACACAGCACTCTACCGAGGACTGCATAGTGAGACTCTGTCTCAAAAAAAAAAAAAAAAAATGAAAAAACAGATGGTGATTATATCTTTTATATTAACCTGGATGGAGTTGAAACGCATTTTTCTTAGTAAAGTATCACAAGAATGGAAAAGCAAGTATCCACTGTACTCAGTACTAATATGAAGCCAGCAGACATCTAATTCACAACCACATAGGAGAAAAGTCTCAATTTAATTCAAGTCGGGGGGAGAGGGAAAAAGGGAGGAAGAGACGGGAGAAGGGGGAAATTGGGGTGCTCCCACTTAATGGGCACAATGTAAGGGTATATAGCACACCTTTGGGTTCAGGACACAACCAAAAAAGGGACTTTAACAAATTCAAACATTGTGACCTGGTTGTTTGTACCCTCACATTAACCTGAAATTTAAAAAAAAATCTTAAATATATTTTATGTGGGACTGTTGTCAGGGATATTGGCACACTAACGTACCTTTTAAATATTCAGAGCAATCTGTTAATAAAATCATCTTCCAGGAAGAACTTTCTTAATTAGAGCATAAAAGACAAAACAAAACCACCAAGAGGTACAAATCCTCAAGACAAGACTTGAATGAAATGACAACTTTATGCTAAGCTCTCAAGGTCAACGAAAAGTCCAATGGGCTGAGAAGTGACCAAAAATAGAGATAGCAGACTTTCATCATAATGGATTAAGGGTTCCAAAAATAGATATTTTTTTATTTGTGCTGCTGATTCATGGCGAAACAATGAAAAGGTTACCCAGGCACACGAGCTAAACTTTAAAACACTTTTGACCCAAAACATGTAATAAATGCTCTTTCTACTGCCAAAATGCCTATCAGTTCAGAGAGAGTTCGGCCTGCATACTGCCAGACATCTGTGCAAAAGCTGAAAATTTTGGTCAAGGATTTTAATGTTTTGTCGACATGTTGCCAAACATCTGGGTATTGGAAAATATCTAGGTAATTGAATGACTTTTTGTTTTCATCCAGATGTTTGGCATCAGAGTTAAATACCACCTTACAATTTAAGCACATTTGTAATGTAAAAGTGCTCACAATATACTGTTAACATTTTTTAAAAAGGTTTAAAACTGTATAAATACAATGTGATCCTAGATTTGAAAACAAATATTGTATAAGTAGTATATGCCCACCGAAAAGAATCTAGAAGGGAACATACGGAGATGTTTGCAGTCTTTCTTTCGGTGATGGGATTATTGCTGACCTTGATTTTACTTGTGTTTTTTTTGATCCTTTTCTAATGTTCTTCAGTAAAATATGTATTGCATTTTAATTGTGTTATTAAGTGATATCAGTTAATTTGAAAACTGTAAGAACTTAATTTACTGCTTGGTACATGATTGTAAATATGAACCCACTTGAAGTTATGCTGGTTTTGGAAAAGTGGGTGAAAAGTAAGTCAGCAAAGATATGAAAGCCCTGGAAATCTTTTTTTTTTTTAGACAGAGGCTCACTTTCTTGCCCTCGGTAGAGTGCCAATGCATCAGAGCTCACAGCAACCTTAAATTCCTGGACTCCAGTGATCCTCTTGCCTCAGCCTACCAAATAGCTGGGACGACAGGCACCAATACAATGCCTAGCCATTTTTTAGAGGACGGGGTCTTGCTGTTGCTCAGGCTGTTCTCTAAAACCTGAGCTCAGACAATCCACCCGCCTTGGCCTCCCAGAGTGCTAGGATTATAAGCTCGAGCCACCTTGCCTAGCCAATTTTTCTATTTTTAGTAGAGATAGGTCTTACTCTTTCTCAGGTTGGTCTCGAACTCCTGAGCTCAAGGGATCCTCCTACCTTGGCCTTGCAGAGTGCTAGGATTACAGTCAGGAGCCACTTTGTCCAGCCTACGTAATTTTCAATTATTTATTTTCTTGCTATTGAACAGTTTTCCAGATGTGTAGATGCCAATGCCAACTCCCTATACCTTGTCCAACACCCTCATTTTATAGGACACTGAGGTTAAATGCCAGTCCGAGGATTGCACCTTCAATAGTAGAACAAGGCTCTGTTTCCAGCTCAGGCCTTTTTTTTTTGTCTGCACAGCCCTACAGTGGTTATTCCCGTCCCCAGATTTCTTCATCTATAAAAGAATAAATATTTACATGCAAAGTGCTTCAGGACTTTTGAGATAGAAACTAAATATAAATATTAAGTATTATTTTGACAACTTTTTATATTTTATAAATGCAGTCATGCTTGGGAGAATTAGATATGACCTAGTTAGCATCTCAAATAGAATTTTAATAAAAATGTAAGCTCCTAAAACATCAGAATCTTAATTGTTCTGAAATTTTTAGGAAAGCAAGTATTCTTCAGATTATCTAAACAATTCCAAATTAAATAAAGAACAAATGGTAAAGTTATCTGGAAACTTTTGAAATGGAAAATGTGAGATGCCTTTTTAAAAGTAACAGAAAAGAATGAAAGACTCTGTTGGGTGATTTTTTTTTTTCAGCCTTTGTTGAGAGCAAAGTAACCATAATTTGCTGATGAATCCCATACACTCCTCTGTCATTGTTAATCTTAAAAAGCTGTTCAATAAACAACACTTAAAGTAAAAAAGCAAACACTGTATTCTTTAGTTTATTCTAAAGTTCTTCCCATAGTTCAAGAACAAATAGACTAACCTGAAATATACCAGGTAAACAGATCCAGAAAAAAATGGCTCCCACTTTCTCAGCAAATTAAAGCTATACAAGTTAAGAGTACCAAGAACCGGCTCTGGTGGCCTGTAATCCTAGCACTCTGGGAGGCCGAGGCGGGAGGATTGCCTGAGCTCAGGAGTTAGAGACCAGCCTGAGCAAGAGCAAGACCCCATCTATAAAAATAGCTGGGCGTTGTGATGGGCACCTGTAGTCCCAGCTACTCGCAAGTTGAAGCAAGAGGATTGAGCACTTGAGCCCAAGAGTTTGAAGTTGCTGTGAGCTATGATGCTATAGCACTCTACCAAGGACGATGAAGTGAGACTCTGTGTCAAAAACAAACAAAAAAACCACCTAAGGTATTAGTTGGTAAAGCTTTCTATATCTCCCCTGCTTCCTTTGCAATAGGAGGGAAGAAAGAACAAAATACTAATTTCCAGGGAGTGAGTCCTACAGTTACATGAAACCTGCTTATATCAGTTCTTCAGGGCCAGATCCAAGAAACACTTTTGTGCATTGTAAAAATCACAAAACATATGCTTAGCTGAATCTGGAAGCATCCTTAACTCTTAATACTTTCAGGCTTTAAAAAAAATTATTTTCTGAAGTCATGTAAAATGTGAAAAGAAGCAAGAGGTTAATCTGTAAATACTTTGTCTCTTCTGTAGGTTTAATGTTTCCTTCAAAGTACCTTTTCATGAGCCGGGGCTTGGAGCCAGGATGTTACTGGTTATACAAGCTCATTTATATGTAGCATTTATGTTTTCAAAGCATTTCACCATCTTTAACAGGATATTAGTCTTGATGGGAAAATGATCTAATCCAGTATGGAAAATTCTGTTCCTAAAAACCGTACCTGAAACCAAAAAACTTCTAGTTTCTTTGTATGTCTGAATAGTCTCAGTATAGAGGGTTACAAAGTTGTGTCCCTGACATCACTGCAAAGTGAGGGCAGCGGGAGAATTTTGTCTCTTAGGATGGTTTTTGTTGTTATATTTTGGTTTGTTATTGGTGCTGATGGTGGTGGTATATTTTGTTTGTTTTGTTTTGCTTGGGAGTGGTTTGGTTTTTCAGAAACGGGAAAAGGTGGTTAAGTGAGGTAATTGTCTTTTTCTCCCCCTTTTTCTTATTCAGTTATTTTTTGGAGCACTTAAGCAGATTCTGACAGATGAAGAAACTCAAACTAGAAATTGGGGGCTGCCAGTGTTCTGAGCTAATTTAGCTGCTATTACCTTTGAGATGGAACGAAAGGGATTTGGGAGTTAGGGGGTGGGAAGATCAGCGACTCTAAGGACAGTTTCCTCAGAGAAAGGTCAAATAGCCAAGCTGTCATTACAGGGAGAGTTTACAGTGGTTCTGATGAAGGGAGCAGTTCAGTTCTGGGCACAATTGCTACTTCTGCGCCCTGTCACTCACTCTGCTCAGAACAGTTCAGAGCTGCTGAGCTGTCACAAGCATGACTTGATTCCTGTGAATTGACTGTGTTCCAAAACCTCATTATTGGAAAACTTTTCCATTTGATGCTAAATATAGGTTATTATATAAACACAGTGTAGTATAGGTCAAATCCTGTTCCCATAAGTGCTAAGAGGCTATCCAATTTGGAGTTAGGAAGGGAGATTGCATTAGAATTTTATAGTGCACATCAAATCTGATTACAATTATATAAAACAAAACTATTCTCAAGCCCTAGTCAATGGACAACATATTTCAATTGTCAGTAGATAATCCTGAAGAGGTCTTCAAAATGAGAGTTACTTTAAATGAAGCATGAACCATTCTCAACATACTTCAGCTCAGGGATCTCAGCCTCCTAAACTCCGGGTACTTACTCCTGTTCCACTCCTGTAGAAAGTGGTCCTATATTGTTTGGTGACATGCTCCTGAGTTGTTTAAAGCATTCCGTCATCTAGCATTTTTGGTGTATTTCTATTTTCCTCTTCAACTTGATTATAAGGTTTTGGATGGCAAATATACAGTATTTCACTTCTGTATGTGTTTCATACCGTTAAGGCTAAAGAAAGTCCTTCATGAAAGGGAAAGAGAAAGAAAGGAAAAGGAAGACAGTGTGACAGGTCCAGGCAGAACAGAGGCCCTTCTGAGAGAGCCTCGTTGAGACTTCAGGGGAGTTTGTTTTACAAGGAACCTCTTACTTGACACCTGATTTTAAATAAAGGAAGGGAATAGACTCAGTATAGCTTTCTACTTATGAACAGACTAGGCTTACAAGTTTGTAGCTCCCAAATGCTTCTCCCCTATACAGCAGTGTGAATTCATTGTGTAGGTTTCAGGGTCAGGTTCATGCACATTCTGTCAGTTCCCTTTGTGTAAGATGGATTAGTTTCATCTCCACTGCATGTGTGAAGAAGGATGCAACTCCTGTCCGTTGATGACTTCTGCAAGGGGATCCTTCAGCAGCTGTGAGACCCATCCTGCTGTCTATCTGACGCTGACTCTGGCATTGGGCCCCTTAGAATTGCCCTAAAACTAAGGATGAGTGGGATCTTGCCACAAAAGTTTCCTATCAGGAGCACTTTGGCCACGCTTAGCGGTTAAATTCTCAAGGTTCAAGCCCACTCCTGAATTAACACTGGGTTACTAGGCCCCTCTGAAAGATCTAACCTTGAAAGTTTCTTAGGTAGGGAGACTTCTGTACTAAGAAATATGAATCCTTACTCTTCAAGAGAATCTTTGGAATTTCAGTCTGATCTTGATCCTGGATAATATCAGATTTAAAATACAAAACCAAGTCTTTGCACCTGTGATGATAATTATCTACCTCTTAGGGAACTGGGTCTTGGAAAAAGATCTTTATCCTTTGTAGCTGTCAGCTCATAGCTCCTTAAAATCTTTGTGATCTTTGGCTCAGCGCTTGTGGCTCAACGGGCTAAGGCGCCAGCCACGTACACCTGAGCTGGCGGGTTTGAATCCAGCTTGGACCCACCAAACAACAGTGACGGCTGCAACCAAAAAATGACTGGGCGTTGTGGCGGGCGCCTGTAGTCCCAACTCCTTGGGAGGCAGAGGCAGGAGACTCGCTTGAGCCCAGGAATTAGAGGTTGCTGTGAGCTGTGATGCCACGGCACACTCTCCAGGGTGACAGCTTGAGGCTCTGTCTCAAAAA